>SNQJ01S0070113.1:0-24153 GCA_010110895.2 Picea sitchensis
CTAGTCAAACTGAAGAGTGAACTGAAAGAGAATATTCTCCAGGTGGAATATTCTCTCCTAAAATATAGGAGACTAGATAATGATTAATTATGACTAATAAACAAATAAAAACCCGAGGAAAAATAAATCCTAGGTGTGTGTGAAGTAACTCCAACAATTGTAAGTTTACAAGGAATCCCTAAGAAAGTAATGTCTAGGTATTTCTATTAACAAAGGATCAAATTAATTTCTAAATGGAGTGACTTGGAGATATGATAACCAATTGGAGGCCTATCACCTTTCATGATGCTTTGTACAATATTTTAGCTAAGGATCTACCCCTACATATGAAGCATATTTTTCCTAAGATAGAGATGCTAGAGAACATTGGATTTATCCAAGTCCACTATATCTTGGATAACGCTATTGTTATTTTGGAAGGAATAGATTGATCTCAGTATTTGGATGCCCTCTTCATCAAAATTGATTTTGAAAAGGATTATGATTGGTTGGAGTGTCCATTCATTATAGATATGTTGAAATATTTGGTCTTTGGTTCCTTCTTTATGAGTGTAGTGGGAATGTTGTTTGCAGAGGCCTATGCTTATCTTTCCATTAACATATGCAATTATGAGGAAGTGGGCTTGTTTCTTTCCATCAATTAAGGTTTCCCGTTAGTGATTTCCTTATATGTTTTGTCTATAGAGGATTTAGGCTATTTGTTATGCTAGAAGGAGGGTATGGGGGTCATCAAGGGCATCCCCCTACCTAAACTAGACACAAACTAACAATGGTAGAAATATACTTGGTTGATTTATTAATCCAATGTGTAAATTATAATTACATAAATTTAATGGTAAGGTGGGATATGTATGTTATGAGAACATTGTTTAAGCCCCCAAMTCCTAACACCTAACTAATGACTCTTTTACTTAAGTCATGACTTAATAATACATTAGAACTTGATTACATTTAAATTATATTTAATATAATAAAGTTCACCCAAACTTCTAAGTACCAAATATGACCATTAAAATGTATTTATTCTAACAACCTCCCTTAATGATCATAATAAATATAGTTCCTTCTCCTATAACTAAAGAAACTTTAATAGACCAAGGAAGTTGTAAAAAACATTTGCAACTCAATTTTGAGTAGTTCCACCAATCAACCATTTGAAATGAAGTACATGACATATAACCAACATGGATGATGTAGAATAAATCATGTCACCAACCATTTGTTTGACCATTGACTCATTGATTGCATGAGAGTCAATGTTTGCTAAAGAATTAAACTCCTCTTCCATTGATGCAAATCTTTTTTTTCCATTGTAAACATTGCTTCTGGGAAATGTCCAATGACAAAGCATTTGGATTTGATGGCTTTCCATGTGAATTTTACAATTCCACTTGGAAATTTTTGGATGTATGTATTGTAAGTTTACAATGAATTCCTAAGAAAGCAATCTCTAGGTGTTGATATTAACAAAGGATAAGATTAATTTCTAAATGGAGTGACTTGGAGATTTGATAACCAATTGGAGGCCTATCACATTTCTTAATTATTTGTACAATATTTTAGCTAAGGCTCTACCCCTGCATATGAAGCATATTTTTCCTAAGATAGTGATGCTAGAGATCATTGGATTATCCAAGGTCACTATATCTTGGATAATGTTATTGTTATTTGGGAAGGCCACTCTAGCTAGTCCACTGGACTCTGGTAGAATTCACCTTTACTTAGCTTTGGATATAATTTATGTTCTCTCAACACTTGTAAAATTGACCTCAAGGGTTCTTTATGCTCTTCCTTGAATTTGGGACAAATTAAATGTCAAGAAGGAATACAAGTTTATGGTTAGTATCATCATGAGATGTCCTTCTTGATTGATGGGATCTTTGGTTAGAATCCCTTCTTGAATTACTTATTCACATATCGATATGATTGGAGATCTACCTCTATTCCGACTTATTTTTTAATTGGGTTAGACCTTGGAGGAGTTGGGTGTTAATTTGGTTTTGCACCTCTCGGGATTTTAACAACCTCTCATTTTCTACTCTACAACTTTGAACTTGGAGCCTTAGGCTCCTCATGGTTTCAAACATATCTCAAGGTCCATCATGGTTCCAATGTACATTGGATTCCATCTCATCATCTTGAACATCCAGGTCTGCTCCAAATACAATTTCTTTAGGATTGAAGGTATTTTGTGAATCATAAATATTGGCAATTTTTGTCAAAATCAAGCCCAAAGGCTCCATGCTACTAAATTTCTAAAAACATTAGGAGTAACTTATAAAAAATCAACCCCCAGATGGGGTGTTAGTGCGGGCCACATGGCGGGATGAGGAGGAGAGGACAGGCCAGCACGATAGGGGACCATGTGTCGGGCTCGTGCCAAGACCCACCACCTAATCCATGCATTTATTTGCTTTTACGACATTCGCTGCACCAATAACGCTGGTGCACCCAACTCTCATTGTTGTCTCCTCCATGGCTTCTCTATTTGCAGGCAACTTTAACCCCCGCATGCGACCCGACCCTCTTATCCCTCAGCCACCCAGACCTGGCTTACTCTGGTTTTCATCCTTCATGCTGCTCACTGCCTTCGGACATCTCCAGGCTCTCCACGTCCATCCAGGACACTCTCTTCAGTTTTGCCTTCCCTGCGAGCTCAGAATGCCGCGACAAAGAGGGAGGCCAAGGAGAGTATCTCCATGGCATCCTCCTCGGCCCTGTGTATTTGTTTCTCCCCCTGGCTCACCCTCTATGCACTCCTCACAGCCCAAGATGGAACCTCTCACCTCCTCCACCTCGCATGCCTCCTGGTTTGAATGTCTGGTCATCACCGATAGCTTGCCGGGATCTCTCTCACGATTTCCCACAGTCCCTTCGAATTCCCTAGCCAACGTGCCTTCTTTTGCATCGGTAGCCTGCTCCTCCCGCCCACCCTTGGAGGCACCATCCTTTCTTCGGAATGCCCAGCACATGACACACTCTTCCACCGACTCCATCCCTGACTCGCAACTGCAGGACAGTCTGGCCATCCTCTATGGGTTGGTTTTTGAGCTCCGACAAGGCTTGGAGGACCTTCATTTTCGACTGTAGCTTTTGGATGGGAAAACCTCGACTCTCCTTCAGATCCTTTCCACCTTCCAGGGAGATTTCCACTCCACTCCAGAAGCCGCGGTAGCAACAAAGATGCCCCATGCAGAGCCTGTCGATATGAATGAAAAGGTGCAACAGCCAGAAGGTAGCGACTTGGTGCAGGCCACGCATGGGGACACGGAGGCTATGGAAGCTATGGGCATCCACGCGCACAATCCACCCGGAGTCACTCTGCCAGTTGCCAACCTGGAAGGGGGCAACTTGGATGTTGACATGCAAGTGGAAGGGAAAGGGACACCCATCGAAGAGGAACCTTGGGACGCGGCATACCAAGCCACCTAGCCAGGTTATTTTCCAAGTGTCTGACCCCTATGGGGATCTGATCTTTTTACTAGTTTATTTTCTTAGCTGTAGCCTAGTTAGATTAGCTCTGTTTATCTAAGACTGTTAGACTGTAAACTGCTAGACTTAGTCGGCTGGCTGAACTGGTTTCCCCTTTCTTGGGGTTGTTCGGTAACTACAACACGGTTGTTTTCAAGCTTTTGCAACTCTGGTCTGGATTTTGAAGGCCCTTTATATATAAAATCTCTTACTTACAAAAAAAAAAAAAAACTTATAAAAAATCAATGTGTAGGATTGTTCTACTTTAAAAGAAATTGCCAAAGGTTGTGATCTTATGAAATATCAATTTTCATTATTAATTACATATTCAAAGCCATTCATCTATGATCCATATCCCATGAGCATTATTCACTAATAATAATTTTTTCGTGAGCTTTAATAGTACACTTAACACTCATTTCGTTAGGTGATGATCATAGGGTATGAAGAAGTGAGACTGAAACCAATGAAGTGAATCACATAGCATCAATCAACGTCTTTGTGACTTGCACCCATAACCATGACTTTCAAGGAATGTTATCCATTATAAGACTCCCCTGGCTCAAGCATGCTTAAATATGTATTTCCCCCCCATAATCAAGCCCACTTAGCTTGATACCCCATTTTCAAAACCTTAACAAGTATCGTTCCTTATGAACTATTCATTTGGGGCTCCCCACACGATTAAACAAAGAGAAGGGAGGCTACAAGATTGTTCCCAAAAAACTTGAGAGCTATCTTTAACGCCACCTAGAATCAATAACTTGTTGCTTTGAAAATTTCACTAGTGAAAATGAGGGTTTGATACTAACTTTTCATCTATAGTGGAAACTATGATGAGAACTACCAAAAACTATGTATTGGGTGCTTATGAATATTTTGATATTGAGAGCTCAACAATATTTATTTTGTTCATACGTTTCCCTAGTTAGCACCTATATGCCTTATAAAATGACGACTTATGACCATTGGTAATTTTCCCGATGGGTAAAACTGGTGTAAACTATTACTCCCAAACAACAAGGAAGGAAAAATTTCACTAAATAGAGTTTGTTTAGAATATCTTGGAGATTCAATCCCTATAGGGAGAGTTTTTCTAGATTGGATTTTGGCTAATGAATTGTGGATTTTGGACAAATTTGACTAGTATTTTTAAATTTATCCCAAATAAGATCAAACCATGTATGGGTTTCATTTCCATATATGCACATATCCTACTAAAAAAATTCAAGTTCAATCTAGATCACTAATGGAAGGTACGATCTTGGCCCATAGAAGTTGAATTTTTCCCTTGTTTCAAAATCTAAGCCAATTTTGCAAAATTGTGCACGTGAACTTTATTTTAGATAATGTTCCTTCTGACCTTCATCTAAAATTTCATGTCATTTTGGTTTTGTATGCCTAAGCTATAGCCAAAACAAAAATAAACCCCATATTTATTTTCAAGTGTTGAGATGTCGTCGACAATGGCTTGCTAGGTTGGTAAAAGTGCGTAGCTAATATATCCCCCACCAAGGTTCAAGTCCTAAAAAGTGACATGCTTTTTCTTGTGCTCATGTCTATGGATTCATGTGCTCCCATAATGCTAACTCTAAGCACATTAGCCTCATCACGATAAGAGGAAGCTTGTTAAATTTTGTTTTGCTGATGTGTCGAAAATTTGGCATTTTAGGAGATGATGTGCTGGTAAATTGGGTTAATTGATTGGTCCAACCTCTAGATTCTCTAGTGGTCCAATTTTATTTCTTTATTATTTTTTTAAACTCAAATATCTAAGGCATCAATGATGTACCAATTCCATGATAGCCCTACCACCTTAATGGTCTGAATTTATTTTTCTAAGAGTCCAATAGTTGGTCACATCATTGTCAGAGATAAACTGTCTTCAAGGCAAGTGGAACCTCGACGATACCTGTAATGTCCCCCATCCTAACAGATGAACACTACTTGTGAAAAACACACATAAATTCAAAAATTTTTAGTTAACTAAATTCATGTAGCTTACCCACTACAAATTATACACAGGTTTAACCATTGTAGATACCAATTATTTAAATGTAGCTACATCATGCTAGATAACATGAATTTTTCTTCCTCACTGAGAAAAACCACATGCACAACATGATTTGTATTGCATGCGACAACTATTCTTAACGTGCACACAACTGGCTTTTTTACTGCACATGACAACTATTCTCAGTGTGTGCGACGATTCGAGCACCACGTCAGAATCCATTACCGTTATTACTAAAATCAATTAACAAATACATTTAAACCTCAAATTACGAACAACATGACAATCAAGATCAAGAAATTTTCCATATTAGTTGAAAAGATAAATGCAAATAATAATTTCACCACAACAACATATAATTCATTCTCATGCACAAAGTAAAATGCACAACAATTAAACTCATAAATCAACTCAGGAAAAAATATAAGCACTTATCTTTTTAAAATAGTTGTGCAACTAGCTACTTGGGAAGGACGTTCTGCCCAACCATAGAATTGATGTTCCAAATATCAACAAGAAGTCACTCCTGAGTTGGGGATAGGAATCCAAAAGAAAAAGGGTGTCTCTCACTGTTCCCTCACAACTCATATATCCCACAACCCACTGGTATTCTCCTACAACTATCATGGATTTCCTCTAGCTCTCTTCCTCTTGACTTTCCCAACCCAAGGAATGTATCCCTTCACAACTCTCATTCCATCGATTGTCCCATTCATGGATCAAGGTCTCTTTGGCACATTAACTAGGAATCTCTTTGCTAGGAACTCAAGGGAACTTATTTCCAAGAAATCTACCAACAACAACAAAAACAACAAACACTTGTTGTTATAATGAAACTCACACAAGAGTTCACTCTTTAGGCCTGCTAACCTAGATCTTCAATATTCAGATCCAAAGCGCTCTAAAACACTTCAACATGCTCCAAAATTTACCCATACTTCTTGCTCTATCTCTTGTGCTATTTTTCTCTTCTTTTTGCTTGTTGTTCATAAAGAACTCGATGTGTAAAAACTGCCTGTGGATACCCATACAAATTTCCTCTATTTTACAAAGACAATTTACTACTCACTCCACCCAATGCTGATTGTACTTCAGCCCCCATGTTTTCCAATAAATATGGGATGTGACTCTCACACCCACCCTCTTACATGAGTTTAATGATTGGGCTCTCATACACTCAAGAAGAAATTTAGAAATGATCCCCACTGATAATAAAATTTAGGAAAATGGGTGGAATTAATACCAAGATTTAGTTTCCCCCTTGGACCCCTCTTAGACACTCTCTTCTCTTGTGGAAAACTCATCCCCCCATCTTTGTCCATATCCCCCAATAATTGGTATCACATTTTATTTATTTAGAAACATAAAATCCATTCCACATATTACATCGCTTGGCCATAGCTACATTCCTATCTACATTATGCATAAATTAAACTAGGGATTATAGTGGGGATGTTACAGTACCATTTCCCCGATAGCCTGACTAGAATTTTTTTTCTAGGTGTCCAAAATTTAGTGGGGTCAAATTTTTGGAGATAAATTTTCTTCAAGATAAGTGGAACCTTGATTAACTGATTGCCCCATTAGCTCAATTGACCTAATGGACCAACAATCAATTTTTTTTTGAAGTGTCCAAAAATTGATTGAATTAAATCATTAGAGACAAAATTTATTCAAGGGAAGTGGAAACCTGATGGGTCGATTTTCATGATATCTTTATTGTCTCGATAGCCCGACTTTGAAATTAAGTACAAAAATTCAATTATGTCAATTCTATCAAGGTTGTATTCACTCATTTGCAGCTCCTGAATTTCTCTAATATCCTAACTAGTCTGATACACTAGGACAATGATGAAGTCTACATGCAAATGATGGCAATGGGTCACACAATTATCTAGGCTAGGAGTTCCATGTCAATAGAGACATGTGGTAGTCTAGTGGGAAATTCACATACTAAGGCCCTATTTTTACGGATTCTCCTCGTTATCACTAGAACCCAATATGTTTTGAACCTGGGATCTTTTTGACAATTCAAAAACTTATATTTCCACAGATATGAGGCCTGAAATCTCTTACATTACCATCACCCCAAGGGCCATAAGGCATAACATGACTCTAATATTACTTTGCAACATACTTGTCTACCTTTCCTTGGTTAGCAAGGTTGATCCAGATTTATGAGAGGAACGAAATGAAATCGCAAATTTATAATTTTAACACAGAGACACAGTGAAAAATAATAGAGATACAATAAAACTTGACTTCTATTAAATAAGAAATATGTTGAAAAATGTAAAATACAGACTGAAAACCAGCTTGCTAGAATGATGGAAGCTTATCTCTGAGAAGAGATGTAACGACTACACTCATTCACAAGAAGATAATTGTTACAATGAGGCTCCAAAGGCATTTTTAACACAAGGAAAATACAAAACCCTAACCTCGGAAAGTGAAAATCCAAAAGGTTTGCGGGCCGTGATGGGGGTAGTTGATACACCAACTTCCCAGGGGCGTAACTTTTGCACACAATCTCCATTTGGGGCGCTCGATACACCATTGGAAAGGTCTAGATGAGAATAACACATTCCGATTGGACCATACAAGTTCTTTTGGGCATTCGTTTGGGCCAGAAATCCCCAAAAAATATCATTTAGGGTCTCAAATTAATGGCCCCGAAAAGTTGTGACCCAAAAAACTGCTGAAAAACTGCCAAGGTGGAAAACTGTTTTTTGAGCTAGTGGAATAGGTGGGTGGCCATCGATATCCACCTGGATAAAAGGTACTAATTGTCGAGCAAATTAATTAACTTAATTTCTAAACATGTAATCATCAATCCAGGGGTGTAAGCTTAAACATTCCAACACTATATGTGTAGGGGCTAGGACTAGGATGGATATTTAATCTATGGAAAGAACATGAAACTGTGCTAGAAAATCATAAGAAACTTTTTCATTTGGAAACAAAACAAAAAAACACCTTGTTGGTGCAAGCTACAATCTCTCACTCAAGCAAGTCTTGAGCATCATGTAGTCTCATTCCCACCTTCAAATGAAACTATTCTTATGATTGTAAATGCAAACATGGAAATCTTTGAGTATTGGGTAGCAGAACAAGGAAGTGCTTACTGGCCTAAAATTTACAACATTTCACTTAAGCTTAATACCTAAGTGTCAMAAATAAATTTTGTTCCTACCTTCAATGACAATTTGTCTATGAAAACAGAGCATGTAAAAGGAACGTGATTCTAATGAAAWATTAAGCTACACGTAGTTAAACACAATTGATTGACAAACTAAAAGAGAAATAAACTAATTATGAAGATTGATCCAATCATTCAAATTGCATGCAAACTTATGTATATAATCCAAACGATAACATGCCAGTCATGGAATATTTGAATGATGTAGTCCTATAGCTTAAAAGACAAATTGAATTCTTTAAAAGGATAACACAATGATTATTCTGTGGAATTAAATTGTCTCTGTTCTAGACTTGAATCAAACCAGAGTATTTGTGCTTAAATTATTGTGTATGCCAAGACAATCTCACGTAAAGATAGTGAAGAGTTCTTAGATCTAATTTACCACAGGATTATGGTTATAAACAAATTTCGACTATTCCAAAGCATGATTATTCTAACAAATTATTTGAACAACATTACAAAGATCAAACTTTGAAAAGGCTATTAAACACAGAGAAATCTTAATTTGAACATAAACAATTCACTCTTTGAGATAAGTGTTGGAATAGAGTATGCTACGAGCGTCCTTTACTTATGAATCTTGAATGATTTGATGATGTCAATACACTGATGCAAACCCGAATCTATTTAATCAATCCAAGGCACAAAACATAGTTTCTTATGATAAGAATTATTACAAAACAAAAGAATAAAGAAGACTAAAGTTCTAAACAGAAACGAAATATAATCTACCTCTACAAAAGACTAAATACACACCTATACTAATAATACAGGCAACGAAAACCAGACGTGGTGGGCCCTTTCTAGTCAACGAATCGTTGCTAGAGGTCTACTGGAAGGAAATGAATTGGAAACATAGAATAACTCAGAACACCATCTCTTTATTAATCAACATGAAGTTTCAATACATGGTGAGAGGAATAAATCTACCAGCTCGAACTTACAATCAAAACTTACATCAAAAACTTGTAACTTGTACACACGGTCCTGAGAAAGAATTTATATACATTGTATAGTCTAAGTGTGTACAGGTCGATCCAAACAGATCCATGTCTAACACATCGAGCCTATCAAATTATATTACAATATCATAACAATCGACTCAATTAAGACTTGGAACATCGAAATAGTTCTGGAAATGATTGGGAATATATTCTCATGACATGAAATGCATGAGAATATCTCTCATTCTCTTTCACAATCTAATTCGGCTATTGGCGTTCCAAACTTGGAGATGTTTGACCAGAAATTTGACTGTGACCTGGAGCCTTTCCTCTTCCTTCTAGAACCGATGTTAAGAGCTTGAAAGCATATCGAGGTCACTGTGGATAAAACCCATATTTTATTTTTCCTTCTAGAAGACTGCATATATGATAAACTCCAACACGTGTTACAAGACTCCCTTGCTTAAGTTACAAGACCTGGCTTCATTAACCATAATGATCAATAATCCAATTTTAATTCTCGTAATTCATCTAAGATTATGGAAAAACACATAATAAACAATCATAATTACCTCATGAGCCTTGGATGACCATTTTAGAAAAAAATGTGATAAAAGAGTGGTTTTCATAATGGAAAGAGTAGTTTTGGAATGGTGAAAAAGGATCAATTGTTAGTGAAAATGGCATTAATTTGGAATCCCAACATCTCCCCCACGCTCGAGGTTTTGTGTGTCCTCATGCAAACAAAAAATGTATATGTAGATACAAATGGTTTCCTGATATAGAGTCCTCAAAATTGACAAACTTTATAACCCTATAGCTAATCAAATACCAATGGATATATTAACTCTGGGTGCCTTATTTCCCTTAGCTACTTTGAGTTTCTTTTCCAAGATCTGATTCCGTGAGGCCAATGACTCAATCTGGCTATGTTTCCTCTTGACAAGATTTTGGATATTCTCCTTATGCATACTTAACTCATCAACTTGCCTCTGCAATTGGGCACACCTATCTTTTAGAGCTGCATTCTAATTCTTGATATGCTTGTCCAATGTTTTAAATTATTCAATATTAGCCTTTAAGATATTGATTTGTCGATCCTTCCTTTCTATCTTGGAAGATATTGATCGATCATCAGGGAATTGGGGAGGCTCATAGTAATCAATGGTAATATTGACATCATGAGGAACAAATGGTGGTGACGATGAACATTCAGGTATTTCATGCTTCAAGGGTTTCTTTTGGGATTTTTTAAACATTGGCAGTGGGGACACATGTTGTTGAATATGACTCTGTTCGATGAGCACAGGTTCTGGGTTCAATTGGATCCGATTTTTCATCGAATACTGAGGATTGGGTTTCGACGTTTGTGTTTTTTGCTTGGAAATGACCCTCCTTATGATTTTGATGGGAATAGTGGGTGCAACGAGAATAATAGGAGTTGGTGTGATAGGGATAGGGTTTGGTGGTGTGATAGGGCTAGGAATAGTGGATTCCATGGGGACACCAGACTGGCACTTTCACTTAGGATGAGTCTTTTTAGGATTCTTCTCTTGAATATTAAAGTCCTCATCTCCACGAGAGGTGAGGCCTTCATTGTTGTTATTTTTATTAGAATTGGGGATAGTGACAGGTGTCTGGAGCATATTCCCATGTGGACCCTCTCCAGTAACAAACCAATTTCTAGAAAAAAACACATCCCAGTCATCCTTTTGTTGCTTTAACTCTTCCATAATCAAAATATTAACTAGCTCGTGATGATACAAACTACGATGGATATTCATAGGGTTTTCCTATATCCTTTTAGCCATACGAGCCAAGCTTTGATGAAGGTAAAATGGGAAATTCAGATGTTGACCAAATTGAAAGTGGAATAAAATATGAATATGATAAAGAAGCATAATTGTATATCATCCTCCATAGGTGATGATTTTCTGGAGAATGAATAGGAGGTTTCTCCATTTCTCCATTTCTCCATGTCATTGATACTCCCTTTTTCCAATCTGGCTCCAATCTGGCTTTTGACTAGTAGGACATAAGAATTGATCCCATGTCCCCTGTTCCACTGGATTATTTTTAAACCATTGTTCTCCCTGTTGAGGAATCCTCATGGCCCTAGCCAATGTATCCTATGCAGAAATGAAAACCAAATCGCCAACCCGAGCTTCATTACCATCAAATCCTTGTGCAAATGATCTCTTCACTAAAGCATTGAGCCCTTGAAATTTCTTCAAGAATGGTAACCATCTCGTCGATTTAAGGATATAATTATTGGAATTATACTCTGAATAAACTTATAGCTCTTTGAGAGACCATGGATCAGTCCTCACAACACCTAATTTCCCCATATCTCCAAAACCTCAGTTGTGGAAAAGTATGCAGAGCACTCTGTTCACACCAATTCTCATTGTCAATACAACCAAGGCTTCGTAAATTTTGGATATGAAAAAATTTAGACTTGTTTCGAATCCTTTTAGTGATTCAAAACAAGTGGGGATAGATGGAAAGGGTAATGAACACAAGAGTTGGCCATTCCAAGCAATGATTGTGCTTGAAGAGAAATGATCATGGGTCAATCATGATAGATCATGGTCAAGATTTCATTGGAAAAATAGATAAGGTAATGTATATGAGCATGAGATATCATTAGTTATGAGATTTTCACGTGGAGTATGAGGTTTATATGGGGAATATAAGAAGTAGGATTAGATATGAGTGTTATCTTGTGGGTAATATAATGTGAATTTTCCATATATTTAATAAACCATAAAAAAAAATCAAATTATTACCCCAAGTTTACCTTAATGTTACCTCATGACACATGTTGAAAAGAGAGATGGATTTGTTAAGTTTGGAGGATCATTGGATGCTTGTTGGTGACCTCTGAATTGCTGATGTAGAAGAGATGACCACAACTGATGACATGTTTGGTGTTTGAGGTTGATTATTTGTATAGATGAATACATCGAACAATGTTGTTGATGTAAACTTGTAGAATGATGAAGAAAAGAACCTAGAGCTTATTAAGCAACTCCAGAACCTTGCTTGTGGAAATGATGGCCTATAAATGATGGACAATCTTCAATATGATAAGCTACATGTCATCCTATGACTTCTCAATGGTTACTGGATTGCCTGTAACTGCCGAAATTACAAATATTGAAGTTGTTATTGAAAGGGATGAGTAGTGAGGATGAAATATATCAAGACTGAGAACTGTTGATAATAGAAGAAAACTGAAACATGAAAGATAATAATATAAAAGTTGAATCTAAACCAAGCATGATGAAAAAAAAAGGAATTGTTGCAAGCCACTGTCGATACCATGAAATCAAATAGTCTTCAACTACTTATCCAAACCCAAGGTACAATTCTCATCATGTGAATAAAGGTGGTGATGTTGAACATGATGAGGAATAGTTGGATTACCGACCATTAAGGTATGTTGTTAAACAATGTGAAGCATCTCACCTTTAATGATAATGAGTGCTAAAGTACCACAATGCATATTGACAGGTACAAATAGGTGTGTTGATGTCGTGTCACCTGCACGATTCGTCAATAAAGAGGAATTGATGAATCCCCATGATTAACAATAAGGAAATCTACCATTAATGTATGCAGATTCCAGAGCACAATGAAGTCTCTAACTTTGACCCCAGATAATGTGTTTATGTTGATGGAGTGAGGTTTTTCAAAAGGAGGGCCCTAAGGAATCCCCCATGAATTGACATGAGCACAAAAACAATGATTTTGAAGGACCATGGTACATGATTACAACAATGTTACATGCAAGAATTTATTGAGGGTTTCACCCACTGGTTTCTTGGTTTTCAAGCAAAACTCATGTCCAATTACGCTAGTAAACTGGTTTTCACAACTGGAGTTATTTTTCTCTTTACTATTTTATTTATTCATTTATTCTTCTACACTAGCCTACTCTACTTAGAAAATAAGCCCTTCCCTCAAGTGTAGGAGAACTTCCAATCAATCCATGTGTGCAACAAGATTACCAACATACTCATATTCAAGTTTGAAAATTATACTTGGGTATATACTCAAATATGAGGAATGTAACTTCACTAATTGATATGGTGCCAAGAGATGTTGAATGATGGAGGAATATTGTGGGTTGATAATCATTTGGAGCCAAGCTTCAATGTGATATTTGTCTCCTTGGTTCTCTTGTTCATTAGCAACTATCTCCATGTCCTCCTTTGTCATACCATACATATCTTCTTGTTGATTTATATCCCGAATGCATAAGGGATCTAATGACAAACATGGCAAAAATTCTTCGACCTTTGGCTCAAGTATCTTTTCTTCATATGATGTGGTCCGTGATTCTTTGATATTCTCTACAGATTGGAAAGGATGATCAAATAAGATTTCTGGGTCTTCTTCTTGATGTGGTTCATGGACCCTTTTCTCTGATCTAAATCCCTTAGATGTAGATATATTTTTGATTGCGATAAAAAAATGTTCCTCTTGAGATGCAGACATGGTTCCAAAGGATGTCAGGATTTTAGAGATCTCCTGAAGTAGCATTTTCTTCTTTTCTCCATAAGATCTTTGGATTCCTTCTTTTTCTGGTTGGTAGGTCTTTTCTTGCACAAGGTTAGTGGGGGGATCTTATAGCTCCAAAAGAAAAAAAAATCTAAATGAAATTTCTAAAAGAAAACAATTTCAAAGAAAAAACTCATCATGTACTTAGATGCTCTCATGCTACTAAGACCCTGCATTCACCAAGTCATTTGTTGACATGAGTTAGCTTCTTCCTTTCCATGAATCAAACCAAAATAAAACACAATTGCATAAAAACACACTTGCGTGAAAGGAAACAACGAGGCTTCAGAGAAACTCACCAAAGTGAATGTGTTAGGCCAAAACTCCTTCATAATTTCTGAAGTAAGGGTTCCTTTGCATCTTGTCACTTCTCCTCCCCCAAGTTGCAACTATAACTACAAAACAAAAACTTGTGAGAATAACCTACCCATCCTCTAATACCTTGTAGCATCTCCCCGAAAATGACTCCAAAAATGTCAAGAAAATTAATTAACTTAATTGTTAAACATGTAATCATCAATCCGAGGCGTAAGATTAGAGATGCCAACACTGTATGTGCAAGGACTAGGACTAGGATGGTTATCTAATCTATGGAAATAACATGGAACTATGTTGGCAAATCATAAGAAACTTTTTCACTGGGAAACAAAACAAGAAAATATTGTGTTGGCGCAGGCTACAATCTCTCACTCAAGCGAGTCATGAGCGCCATGTAATCTCATTCCCACCTTCAAGTGAAAATATTCTTATGATTGTAAATGAAAACAAGGAAATATATGTGTATTGGGTAGTAGAACAAGGAAGTGCTTACTCCCCAAAGGATTACAAAATTTCACTTAAGCTTAATACCTAAGTTTCAAAAAACAATTTTGTTCCTACCTTCAATGACACTTTGTCTAAGAAAACAGAGCATGTAAAAAGAAAATGAAATATTAAGCTACTTGTAGTTAAAGGAATTTAATTAACAAACTAAAAGAAAAATAAACTAATTATGAGGATTGATACAATCATTCAAACTGCATGCAAACTTATGTATATAATCCAAACGTTAACACACAAGTCTTGGAATATTTGAATGATGTAGTCATGTAGCTTAAAAGCCAAATTGAATTCTTTAAAAGGATAACACAATGATTATTTTGTGGACTTAAATTGTCTCTGTTGTAGACTTAAATCAAACCAAAGTATTTGTGCTTAAATTAATGTGTATGCCAAGACAATATCATGTAAAGACAATGAAGAGTTCTCAGATCGAAATTACTACAACATTATGGTTATAAACGGATTCCAACTATTCCAAAGCATGATTATTCTAACAAATTATCATAACAACATTACAAATATCAAACTTTGAAAAGGCTATTAAACACAAAGCAATCTTAATCTAAACACAAACAAATCACTCTTTGAGATAAGCGCTGGAACAAAGTATTCTACCAATGTCCTTTACTTATGAATCTTGAACGATTTGACGATGCCAATATGTTCATGCAAACCTGAATCTCTTTAATCAATCCAAGGCACAAAACATAGTTACTTATGATAAGAATTATTGAAAAATGAAAGAATAAATAAGACTAAAGTTCTAAACAAAAACAAAATATAATTTACCTATGAAAAAGACTAAATACACACCTATATTAACAGTACAGACAATGAAATCTAGAGGTGGTGGGACCTTTCTATGTGACGATTCATTGCTAGAGGTCTATGGGACGAAAATGAATTTGAAATGCATAATAACTTAGAACACCATCTCTTTATTAATCAACATGAATTTTCAATACATGGAAAGAGGAATAAATCTACAAGCTCATTGATTGTCTCATAAATGTTTCTAGCTCGAACTTACAATCAAAACTTACATCCAAAAATTGTAACTTGTCCACACATGGTCATGAGAAAGAATTTATATACATTGTAAAGTGCATATAGGTCAATCCATACAGATCCCTTTCTTAATGCATCAAGCCTATCAAATTATATTACAATATCATAACAATCGACTCAATTAAGACTTGGAACATTGAAAGAGTTTTGGAAATTGTTGGGAAGATATTCTCATGACATGAAATGCATGAGAATGTCTCCCATTCTCGTTCATGATCTTCATGACATGAAATGCATGAGAATGTCTCCCATTCTCGTTCATGATCTTATTGGATTGTTGGCATTCCAAACTTGGAGATGTTTGACCATAACTTTGATTGTGATATGGTGCCTTTCCCCTACATTCTAGAACCGATGTTAAGAGATTGAGAGCATGTTGAGACTGCTGTGGAGACAACCATATTTTATTTTTCCTTCTAGAAGCCTAGATATATGATACACTCCAACACAAGTTACATGACTCCCTTTCTAAAGTTACATGACCTGGCTTCATTAACCATCATTAGAAATAATCCTATTTTAATCCTAATTCATCATATTATGGAAAATCACATAATAAACAATCATAATTACCTCATGAGCCTTGGATTACCATTTTAGACAAAATGTGATAAAAGAGTGGTTTTCGCCATAATGGAAAAGTAATTTTAGAAATGGTAAAAAAAGATCAACTAGTAATGAAAATGGCGTTAATTTGTGAGCCCAACACTACTCTCAAAATTCCTTCTCCTTCATAGTTTTGGTTTATTGACTATGATTACAAATGGAGATTCCAATAGGTCTTGATACATTTAAAGTAATCCTATATGCACCATTTAAATTCCTAACAAAGGGCTAATCTATATGCATATAAAACAAACAAATTCACTGCATAAACAACGTGTTGGCATTCATTCTCATTCATACTTGTTAACATAGTTTCTATAAACAATAATCAAATCATATATATTACATGCTAAACAAAATACAACATTTTCAATAAAAAATATATACACATACACAAGATTACTTTTCTTTCACAAAATATTCCATATCACTAATTACCTGGGAGTGATTTAGTCTTAGGAATCAATAGTGGACACAATCCCTAAGTTGGGCTATGAGACAACAAGGGTGAAATAATTTCTTATAAGTCTCTAATTCTCATCATAACCCAACCCATAGTTTTGCATGACTTATCCATATTAAGCATCTAACACGAACATTCAGATTTCTCACCCAATATTCTATGATGACCATCTTTTTCATCAATCACTCCTTAAGTCAACTCAATAAATCCTCCAATCATGAGGTTGCTACTATGGCATGAGTGTCCAAACAATTGGTATTCTTCTACTATGTATGATATGGTAGTGTGTGTGTATAACCATGTTTGCACACTTATATATTTAGTAATTTCACATAATTCCGAGTTAGGATATTACATAATAAAACTAGAAGTCCTAGAGCACATGGTATTAATGGGGGATGATACAAAACTAATTCACAACAATTTAGAGGAATAGTATCATAACAAAATGTATCTTCACATGGTCACACATCACACATTAATAAATTGCATTGCCTACAAAGAGAAAAAACAATTTGTTCCAAGAAGATGTTGTCTTTCCAAGCAATTTAATTATTCAAAGACTTATTTATGATAACAACTTGGCAATACTAGTGCTACAAGTAATACGATCCCAGGTGTTGAAATTTGCTGAATAAAGTGTCAACAAGATTCAAAAGTAAATCTCCATGCCCTAAACTTACTATTCAACCAATGGATAGTAGAATTAAAAAAATACTTACTATTCAACCAATGGATAATAGAATTAAAAAATAGAAGAGCTAACAAGTAGCTAGAAATAAGTTAAATCACCTTCAAATATACATTGTCTAACAATAAAACTATGGATAGTAGAATTAAAAAATAAAAGAACTAACAAGTAAATAGAAATATGTTAAGTCACATTCAAATATACATTGTCTAACAATAATACTAAACTATGGATAGTAGAATTAAAAAATAAAAGAACTAACAAGTAGATAGAAATATGTTAAGTCACATTCAAATATACATTGTCTAACAATAAAACCATACAATTTTAAAAATCCAATAATTTTGATAAACAAAATGAATAAGGGTACAGTTAATCTTGGTCCTTTTAGGCCATCCTTGAGAAAACTGGAAGAGGCAGAATTCAAGAGGATCCTGTATGAACTAGCTACTTGTCAACATGAGTAAAATATTGTTGAGGTTGGGGATAAGACAACAATATTCTTGAGTTCTTGAGGTTGGGGGTCAAGACCAACAATATTATTGAGTAAAATAGAAAAGTTGAATCTTGTTTATGCTTTTTGTAAAAACTAAAAGAAACTAAGTTAGCAAACTATTTTGTAATAAAAACAAAATAAAATGGAAGTGGACTTGAGACTTCAAAGTTAGAGAACTAAAACTGCATTGGAAAAAAATGAAGCTAGAAAACTAAAACTGCATTGGAAAAAAAAATGAATCTGGAGTTGAGATCTGGCTCATAACCATTTGAGCTACTTCTTGGGGCTAATTTTTTTTGGCAATTATCACTGGAATGCAACAATTTAATGGTTGGTGAAATGGTAATTTTCCATTATTTAAATTGCAGTTTTGAATGAATAGATGAATACAACACCTCACAAACTCCTAATATATTTGGATTGTACAATCTCAACAACTGATATATACAATTCTATCCATTCTTTTAAATTTCTAACTATTTACTGAATAAAACTGATGAAAAACATAACAACAAAATTTAAAAATCTGATATTTAAAGTATTACCTTTAAAGTACTCATTTTATGGCCAATTCTAGGACCTCTAGACTACTATGACCTTTGAATGCTGTTAATACCCCTGTTTGACATGTTTTTAGCATCCGGCCTGAGCCACACCAACCTTTAACATGGTTGGATGTTTTGTTCGACCTGGTGACTACCTTAACAACACACTCCGTCACCCACTGTCCTACACCTCAGGAACTTAGTTTTATAATTATATTTTTAATATATATGGATAGGGAGAATGGTTGGAGGGGAAAGTTGAGGCTAAAACTCAGAATGAGATGCAAATCTTGGGCAAAGAAAGGGAAGGGATTTTGGCAGAGTTTTCTTATTCTCTTCTTCATGTCTCTAAATGACTCCCCAATACTTCTTTTTATATGAGAAAAATATGGTTATTCGGTTTGAGGATGAGCTACAAGGGGTAAAATGGTTAGGAAACCTTCCATAGCCCGTAAAATCCATCGAATTCCGCACAATTATATATTTTTTGCAAATTTTGGAGGTAAACGCAAGCTAAATAACATGCAACACGCGTGTGTACATGGGCTAACTAGCATGCAGCACGCGTGTGTACGCATGATATTAGTGCAGCAGGGCACACACACTATCCAAAAAAAGGTTTTTTAGAAGGAAGCCTCAACAATATTTTTGGAAAAGTATGCAAATGGATGGGCCAATGTCTTGGATGCACATATATGGCATTTTTGGATTATAACAAAAACAATGATGAGGAGTAGGGGATTATGATAGCACATATCACTCATGCTTCCTGTTGGAGCATCCCTTGTTTTTACCTTGCACAATTTTCAAGTTTTGATACTTGAAATCTAAAGATTGATTTTCTTTTTCCTTCCGAGATCTTAAGACTCTGAAATCTTGTCGCCTGGACAACATTGTTTTCTACTTTCAAAACAGTTCCATTTTCGCGAGTATGTTCGCTCCTTTGTTTCATTTCGGGGTCTCGCAGGTCGGATACTTTAAAACTTGAGTTTACACGTCCCGAGTCACGAAGCGGCGAAATCGTTTTCAATTTCCGCCCAAGACATTAACTAGAGTAAATCTTGTAACTCATGAGTGGACGTTGTCGAGAGTTCACGTCTCGACATTCGTCAAACCCAAGTTTCTGTTCTTACAGCCCCGAGAGCCGAGAACGCGATAATTCTTGTGATAACCTTGGTCAAGGATTAAAGGTCAAAAAAACTAACCATGGTTAAATTTGGTTCTCGGCACTTCGCCACTCGTCACCTTCTTTTATAAAGTTAAGGCGCCTAAAATCCCGACTCGCAAAGTTGCGACATGATTATGGCAACATTAATTAGTAACCTAATCTAAGATTTTCTTCCCGTAATTTGAGCCTTAATTATCACTACATCACGGTATCGCGACTCGGAATACCATTCTCCCAAAATTTCATCTTCGAAGTTCCGAGTCGCGATATAGCGAATAAATTAAGTATATAATTAAGGATGCTCCAAATCACAATTACTGTTAATTGAGCTGAAATCGGCACTCGCAGTCTCGCGAGTTGAAGAGTCAAAATGCAATAAGGAAATTCACGAGGTTGCGAATTGCGAGAAAATTATTTACGTTGCTGAGATTCGAAAATTTAAAATAATGAGAAATATATCTCGTGCATAGAGGTTTGTGCATTTCCCAAGGTATTTGCTTGCTCTCCATACCCCGACTGTCGGTCAAGCCGCCAAACATTGATGACATTAATGAAGAATTAGGGCAAATCCACGAATAAATAAGATCGGATTTACGCAATAAATTTGTTTCTAATTGCGATTTGACAGAATTAATTCGAATAATACAGAGTTTTCAAATATATATAGGAGTTTCATTTTATTTAAAAATTTCTCATAAGCGCACAAAGCTCACCTTTCTACGAGTGAACTAATTTATGCATGTATACACAGGTCTATCACAGAAGAGAGAAAAATAAAACTTCAGCCATGGCTCCACGGAAAGTTGCGAAGGCGAATGTCGCGATCGCAGCGCAGGGTTCCGACACTGACTCCGATACTTCACCTCGGACTGGCGGCTCAGTACCTAGCTGGTCGTTCGTTTCAGATATTCTGCAATCTGAGTTGGTGAATTACTCAGACTCCGATGACAATGATAATGAAAAGGACAACCTGAACACTAAATACAAGATAGTTGTTCAGTCTGGAATGCACCGGGTTGCAACCAGACCACGGTTGTTGCCATATTACGACATGATCTGATGGGCATTGGACCACATAGACCTATCCACCAGAACTATCGTAAATGATCAACGGGACACAGTCGGGACTTTTAGACTAGAGCATATCCAAACTATGTACAAGCTCCCAACAACATCTGAATAAACATATGACGCTGAATTCCTGGAGGGATTCAAAAAGAAGGAATGCACTGAATTTGACAAAACCATGCCCGGTTTGATAAAAGATTGGGTTTCGCGCTCCGCGAAATTCAGAGCAAATGACCAGGGTATCTGTTCAATTGCTTCGCTGGAGCCACAGTATATGTATGTGGCGATGATGACATGCCGACTGTTTGGAAAGGAGGATACAACGCATTTCTAAATTTCCTGGGTACCTCTCATATTTCGGGTAGCAGAAGGTTGTTCATTTAATTGGGCAAAAATACTCTAGGACAGTCTGTTCAACCGGGTCACTGAATACCGAGAGAAGAAAGAAAGTGGAAGGCCTTCCTCTTTTTTCATGTCTGCGTATATCATGGACGCGATATGTTCTATGACTCCATTCCCTTTGATGAACTGGGCTTGGAGTCCAGCCCAAGAAAAGCCTGTACACGAGTATCACGACAAACTGTGGGAAGATAAAGAAAACAAATTTATTTATGAAGTTTTCAACTGGGTGATGGTGCCCCTGCACATCGCCATTTTTGGTCGTTCGCCACCTCGCATCTCGGATAACATTGCTGCAAATCTGAGTGGTATCGCAGACTGGTACGTAGAAGCAGAATTTTCCTATTTCAGAGTGTTCGGAGTTGTTGTTCCCCCTCTTGTGCTACCACTTTTCATCCCCGACAAGCTGGCATGTCGCGAGATTGCCCAACAAACAGTGATCGACGGAGTAAGTAAAGAGCTCAAAGCATCATTGAAGAAGGTATGGTCGTTTTTCCCCGTTCGGCTACATTCTTATTCCTTATTGGATTTTAGGCATGACAAAGCCGAGGCTGCCACCTTGGAAGACTTAAGTTTGGTCTCTATTGAGTATAAAAAGCATGATCCTCAGAGAATTGTAAGCAACCATTTGGAAAATTGTGGGCTGAAGAAGTTTGAACACGAGTGTTCACCTTCAGATGATATTTTCCGAGGGGCGAGGTCTTATGGGGAAGTGCTAGTTCGAATTCGATCTTTAGCACCCGAGGACATGACCTCTGTTTTGAAATTCCAAGAGCATAGACGAAGAAGCCTTCCCATTGTGTTGGGAGGTTTAGGTATTTCCGAGGTAAAAGGGAAGGATGCTGAAGGTTCCGAGGAGAAAATTATTAACCCCGAAAAACACCAGGAAGGGGGGTCTGGGAAGAACCCTGAAGTAGAGGAAGAGACCAAGGATCCATCCAAGGAACATAGTATAGAGGTGGAAGTTAAGAACACAGGCCTGCCAGAAACCCAGAATCCTGAAACCGAGACGAAGACCTCCGATCCTCTAAAGAAGAAGGACTTAGTCGTCACACCAGGAAAGGCAGCGAAACAGATCGGGGAACCCATCACCTCTGTCACGCCCTTGCAATTAATGCAAGGGAATATAGAAGAGGGATGGATTTTCGGTGAAGAGATAATGCCTATCAGAGCAGAAGAACTTCCCCCAAATGAGTTCTTCTTTGACAAAAAGAGAAAAGCAGTTGTGAAAAGGGAGTTCTACCAGGATGAGGGATCAACAACTAAAAAATTCAAAGTGATGATAGATGGAAAGAATAAAAAGAGTGAGGAATTCGCCACAGAGATCGCGGGAATGCTAGGAGCGTATGCGTCGGCAAATCAATTCTCGGTCGGGATGCTGAAAAATTAGCTCAAAAGAAAGAATCGCTTGATCAAGATACTCGAAGCCCGAGTAGCTTCAGCCGCAGAAAGCGCTAAGAGTCAGGCGAGTGGAGAAATAGAACTGGCCCGATTGGCTGATCAAAAGGAAATAGAAGTCCTCAAAACCAAGTTGGAACAAGCGAATTCAGTGATTTGAGATGGTCGAACACAGGCAGGTCAGTAGAGGAGTATGATCACAGGGTTGCAGGCTCGGTTAGAGGTTGCTGAAAGCAGAATGATCGAAGTCGAGGGGTTCAAATCCCGAGTGATTGATATCCGGAGCAGGGTCTCTTCTGTACAATAGAGTCTGCTAGACAAAGTGGGAGTGATTCGAGAAAATTTCCTGTTGGTACATCGGATTTTTGAGAATTTGACTGTCAGAGAAAGGAACGCAGAGGCTGCTCGGGTTGCCTTTCAAGAGGCGGTGATAGCTACTAACAACAGATTTTCGTCGGGCTCTCCTGGACTCACTATAGCTGAACAAACTAGAGGTAACATTCTGTTAAAGGACTGGGAGCATAATATCGCTTTAAGCAAGGAACATGCCCAAAAAGTAACTAATTCATTAGAAGAAGCCTTCAATGCTATAGATGGTGAGCTGTTAGGAATGGAGAGTGGAGGTGACTTAGAGACGTTAAGGCAAATGAATGTAGATCAGATCTCCCTCGATCTGAAGGAGAAGAATGAGAGAGATTCAATGGATATCTCTAAGATGGACATGGTAGACATGGCTCAAGTTGATAAACATTTAATTCAACCGAGCACACAACTCAGTGCCCTTGACATCATTGATGCACAAAAGGGTGATAAACTTCCACAGTTAGCCCGAGAGTGCTATTTGGTCGAGGCCAGCTGTCAAGCGGAGCCTTCACAGCTTGTATCCCAGTTTGTAGACAAATGTATCATATGCACTGAATCCACACAAAGACAAGCACCTGGTGCCTTTTGAAAATGGAGTAGGAAAGATGGAGTGAATTCGCTCCTCTCGTTTGTAACTGAATTTATGAAACTGTTGAGTTTCTAACTGATCTGCAAATTTGTATAAATAGATCACAAAAAGAAGAAGAAAGGGATGGACCTTTTGGTATTGATTGTAAAAGAGTTTTTGCATTAAGAAGATAATACAAGCAAATTTGAAGATTCCTGATTCCGTCCCGACTGTATTACAAGTTTGTTTTCTTTATGTTTCATGTTTCATTTCATTCCACTTCTCATAATTGATGTGTATC
>SNQJ01S0070113.1:24203-61635 GCA_010110895.2 Picea sitchensis
CCCCCAAATGAGTTCTTCTTTGACAAAAAAAGGAAAGCAGTTGTGAAAAGGGAGTTCTACCAGGATGAGGGATCAACAGCTAAAAAATTCAAAGTGATGACAGATGGACAGAATAAAAAGAGTGAGGAATTCGCCACAGAGATTGCAGGAACGCTAGGAGCATATGCGTCGGCAAATCAATTCTCGGTCGGGATGTTAAAAAATCAGCTCAAAAGAAAGAATCGCCTGATCAAGACACTCGAAGCCCGAGTAGCTTCGGTCGCGGAAAGCGCTAAGAGTCAGGCGAGTGGAGAAATAGAACTGGTCCGATTGGTTGATCAAAGGGAAATAGAAGTCCTCAAAGCCAAGTTGGAGCAAGCGAATTCAGTGATCCGATATGGTCGGATACAGGCAGGCCAGCAGAGGAGTATGATCACAGGGTTGCAGGCTCAGTTAGAGGTTGTTGAAAGCAGAATGATCGACGTCGAGGAGTTCAAATCCCGAGCGATTGATATCCGGAGTAGGATCTCTTCTGTACAACAGAGTCTGCTAGACAAAGTGGGAGTGATTCGAGAAGATTGTCGGTTGGTGCATCGGATTTCCGAGAATCTGACTGTCAGAGAAAGGAACGCAGAGGCTGCTCGGGTCGCCTTTCAAGAGGCGGTGATAGCTACTAACAACAGATTTTCGTCAGGCTCTCCTGCACTCACTATCGCTGAACAAACTAGAGGTAACATTCTGTTAAAGGACTGAGAACATAATATCGCTTTAAGCAAGGAACAAGCCCAAAAAATAACTAATTCATTAGAAGAAACCTTCAATGCTATAGATGGTGAGCTGTTAGGAATGAAGAGTGGAGGTGACTCAGAGATGTTAAGGCAAATGAATGTAGATCAAATCTCCCTCGATCTGAAGGAGAGGAATGAAAGAGATTTGGCGGATATCTCTAAGATGGACAGGGTAGACATGGCTCAAGTTGATAAACATTTGATTCAACCGAGCGCACAACTCAGTGCCCTTGACATCATTGATGCACAAATGGGTGATAAACTTCCGCAGTTGGCCCGAGAGTGCTATTTCGCCGAGGCCGGCTGTTAAGCGGAGCCTTCACAGCTTGTATCCTGGTTTGTTGACAAATGTATCATATGCACCGAATTCACGCAAAGACAAGCCCCTGACGCCTTTTGAAAATGGAGTATGAAAGATGGAGTGAATTCGCTCATCTCGTTTGTAACTGAATTTATGAAACCGTTGAGTTTCTAAACTAATCTGCAAATTTGTATAAATAGATCACAAAAAGAAGAAGAATAGGCTGTACCTTTTTGGTATTGATTGTAATAGAGTTTTTGCATTAAGAAGTTAATACAAGCAAATTTGAAGATTCCCGATTCCGTCCCGACTGTATTACAAGTTTGTTTTCTTTATGTTTCATGTTTCATTTCATTCCACTTCTCATAATTGATGTGTATCGCTATACTTTAGTATGACCACTACTATAGCGAAGAGATTTCACTTTTCTGTAATTGGTTATTGTCTTTCCTCTGCACCAGCTATCAGCGGGTGTAAGACCAATTTGCATTTACAGAATTATATGTTTATTTACACTATGTCAGTTATTTCCATACTAATATCTTCTTCTGTGTATGTGTGAGTTTTCTATTGACAAGAACCTTACGTATCTGCAGCTTAATGTTTTTCTTTCATCCTCATCTTTTTACTAAAAATAATACTGTTACGGGAAAGGGCCTTCTGTTTGCATTTCTATTTTATTCTTAAAGTAAAAATTTCTCTTTCTTAAGACCAAATTGAAACAACGTTAAAATCTCTCCTTAAATCGTTTCCATACTGGTACTGTTCCTCAAATGACTRTCCCTGCAACAACTCAACCTRAYATTCAACCCRGACTMTCTAATCAAACWCATATYGCTTTAARTCTCTTTGATACAATCCTTAAAACYGCTAACACCCGGGAGGAAYTAGAACGTTCATGGRCAGYCATTGAACAAGATATTACTACCCAGGAACAGTTGGAAGCTAGACAACAAGAACGTAGAAATCCTCATTAGTTTCCTATACCGAAGGTTAGTGTAATCTTTTATCAACCTTTATCATACTTTCGGATGCCTTGACACTGTACTTTTAAGCCTTAAGTACAGACTCAGGAACAACACTTCCAACTAGGGTGGTTCAAATACCTAGTGATGTTTTTCTAAAAACCAACTACAAATCAAGATGAAATGCATATGGAAAGTCATCCATATGTTGTAGGCATGGGATTGAGTTGTGCAATAATGCCAAAGTGACCCTTATTTGGTAGTTTTTCCATACATTGAGAGTTGATGTTTTCTGGGGAACCTTCTTGGAGACCTCTGAGAATGTATGGATGTGCCTCCTTATTGAAGATCATGTATAAATCCTTGGAACCTATGGTAACGAGGCCAAATATTCTCAACCATTCTATGCCCAAAGCTACATCACACCCTTCCATTTCATGGGAAAGATGGAAAATTTTAGGAAATAGTCATGCATTTGGAGTTTCACATTCTCACTCTTACCATCACATTGCATAGTTCTGCCATTGGTTATCGTGATTTTGAAATCAAAAACAACTTGGGCACAAAAATGTGTTTCGTTTCCTACTCGATGATGATTAAAAGTGTGGATATTACCATTTTCTATCAGTACAATCACCTTCCTTTGTTTGATATATTCTACCGACTTCAAGGTTTGGGGATATGTAATGCTCACTAAAACATGAATGAAAATTTGGGGCTTCTCATAGGAATGTTATTGAGTGGAAAAATCATCAATAGGGGGTGTAATATCTATAGGATCCAACTTAGTCACAATATCGTTTGAAATTTCCTTGAAATTGTGAGATGGGGCCATATCAATGACAAATAATTATATTTCTTACATTTATGCCCTCAAAAATATTTTTCATCAAAATTATAATAGAGACCTTTAAGTTGATATTCCTCCAGTTTTACATAAGTTAAATTATGGACCTTAAGGGGAAGAGGGGGATGTGAAGGTGGCTCAAATTTAGGAGGTGGTCATTGAACAAAATTAAGGTGTTTGGACTAGGTGGTTGCCACAACTTATTTGTGATGAACTAGCTAAGAGGCCTCTAACAAGTTAGTTGGGTGATACATCTTGACTTGTGCTCTTGTCTCCTCCTTGAGACCACTAATTTAATATAGTCCTTGAAAAACACATCATCCAAATTTCCTATTCTAATCGCCAATCACTAAAAGGAAGCAATATATTCTTCCACTATGTTGGTTTTGTGTAACTTGGTATTCATCCCCACAAAATTGGTATCAATGTCAAATTGAGCATAGAAGGCCATGCAAAATAGTTCCCAAAATTGTACCCTTGAGATGCCTTCTTATGTCATTACCACCATTATCAACACTCCTTGTCCATATATAACACACCCACTTGGAGTTTCACATGTTCATAATCAATACACTAGAGAAAATAGTAGTGTTCCACTCATCAATCCATCGAGTTGGATTAGATCCATCAAACTTATTCAAAACCACCTTAGGTAATCTATGCATCATATTGTGTTGATTTTCGTGAAAGGGTGGCTAGGTGTGGTAACTACCACCCATAGAAAATTCACCACTTTCCATCTACCCTACCCTATTATTCTAAACATCAAATGATTGTTGATATTCATATGGAATGTGGACAAGTTGTTTTGAAGTTGCAGATTTGATTCAAGGATGGATTCTACCTTTTGCGATATTATAGAGATATCAACTTCTAGTTGGGTGATCCTTCTCTCCACGGTCATGTTTTTAGTGGTAGCCATGGGACCATGTGGGTGCATCGAAAGTTTTATTGATGAGCCATGTCAATTTGATCAACATCACATGATTATTATTTTAATATAGATCAACCACAATGGTCTAGGAAGTCTTGGGACCATGCTCAATTAGTTTTGTTACTCGCAAAATATCACTATATTAATGAAAATGTTAAAATCTAGATATTCCAAGTTTTGTAGGAATTTCACTTCATGTGCTATAGAGGTTTGGCAAGGTACAAAGAGTAAGGGAATGCCAAGCGCTATAGCTCTCTAATATACCTTAGGTTTTACAACAATAATACTCAACCAATCTCTCACAATGCTAAATAAGGAGAATCAACCATACTCATAGTCATACCACCTAATTCCAACTTCTTGTAACTTTTGAAATTACCAATATTGAAGTTGTTGTTGAAAGGGATGAGCAGTGAGGATGAAATATATCAAGACTAAGAGCTATTGATAATAGAAGAAAACTGAAACATGAAAGCTAATAATATAAAAGCTAAATCTAAACTTAACATGCTGAAAAAAAAGGAATTTTTGCAAGCCATGGTTGATACCATGAAATCAAATAGTCTTCAACTGCTTATCCAAACCCAAGGTACAATTATCATCATGTGAATAAAGGTGTTGATGTTAAACATGACGAGAAATCGTTGGATTACCTACCATTAAGGTATGTTGTTAACCAACGTGAAGCATATCACCTTTAATGATAATGAGTGCTAAAGTACCATGGTGCATCTTGACAAGTACAAATAGGTGTGTTGATGTCGTGTCACCTGCAAGATTCGTCAATCAAGAGGAATTTATGAATCCCCGTGATTAACAATAAGGAAATCTACCATTAATGTATGCAAATTCTAGGGCATTATGAAGTCTCTAACTTTGACCACAGATAGCGTGTTTATGTTGATGGGGTGAGATTCATCAAAAGGAGGGCCCTAAGGAATCCCCCATGAACTGACACAAGAAAAAAACAAATGATTTTGAAGGACCATGGTACATGATTACAACAATGTTACATGCAAGACTTTATTGACAGTTTCACCCACCGGTTTCCTGGTTTTTAAGAAAAACTCATGTCCAATTACGCCAATAAACTGGTTTTCACAACTGGAGTTATTTTTCTCTTTACTATTTTATTTATTCATTTATTCTTCTACACTAGCCTACTCTACTTAGAAAAGAATCCCTTCACTCAAGTGTAGGAGAACTTCCAATGAATCCATGTGCGCAACAAGATTACCAACATACTCATATTCAAGTTTGAAAAATATACTTGGATAGATACTCAAATATGAGGAACCAACTTCACTAATTGATATGGTGCCAAGAAATGTTGAATGATGGAGGAATATTGTAGGTTGATAATCATCTGGAACCAAGCTTCAATGCGATATTTGTCTCCTTGGTTCTCTTGTTCATTAGCAATTGTCTCCATGTCCTCCTTTGTCATGCCATACATATCTTCTTGCTGATTTATATCCTGAATGCATAAGGGATATAATGACAAGCATGCCAAAAATTCTTCGACCTCTGGCTCAAGTATCTGCTCTTTATTTGATGTGGTCCATGATTCTTTGATATTCTCTACAGACTCGAAAGGATGATCAAATAAGGTTTTTGGGTCTTCTTCTTGATGTGGTTCATGGACCCTTTTCTCTTCTCTAAATCCCTTAGATGTAGATATATATCTGATTGCGATAAAAATTTGTCCCTCTTGATATGCAGACATGGTTCCAAAGGTTGTTAGGATTTTAGAGATCTCCTAGCGTAACATTTTCTCCTTTTCTCCACAATCTCTTTGGATTCCTTCTTTTGTTGGTTGGTAGGTCTTGTATTTCACAGGGTTAGTGGGGGGATCTTATAGCTCCAAAAGAAAAAAAATTCAAAGAAAAAACTCATCATGTACTTAGATGCTCTCATGCTACTAAGAACTTGCAGTCACCAATTCATTTGTTGACATGAGTTAGCTTCTTCCTTTCCATGAATCAAACCAAAAGAAAACATAATTGAATAAAAACACACTTGCATGAAAGGAAACAACGAGGCTTCAGAGAAACTCACCAAAGTGAACGCGTTGGGATAGAACTCCTTCATAATTTATGAAGTAAGGATTCCTTTGCATCTTATATCTTCTCCTCCCCCAAGTTGCAACTATAACTACAAAACAAAAAATTGTGAGAATAACCTACCCATCCTCTAATCCCTTGTAGCATCTCCCGGAAAACAACGCCAAAAATGTCAAGAAAATTAATTAACTTAATTGTTGAACATGTAATCATCAATCCAAGGATGTAAGATTAGAGATGACAACACTATATGTGCAAGGACTAGGACTAGGATGGTTATCTAATTTATGGAAAGAAAATGAAACTATGCTAGCAAATCATAAGAAACTTGTTCATTGGGAAACAAAAGAAAAAAACTTTGTGCTGGCGCAGGCTACAATCTCTCACTCAAGCAAGTCCTAAGCATCAAGTAATCTCGTTCCCACTTTCAAGTGAAACTATTCTTGTGATTATAAATGCAAAAAAGGAAATATATGTGTATTGGGTACCAGAACAAGGAAGTGCTTATTGGCCAAAGGATTACAACATTTCACTTAAACTTAATACCTAAGTGTCAAAAAGCAATTTTGTTCCTACCTTCAATGACACTTTGTCTAAGAAAATAGAGCATGTAAAAAGAAAATGATTCTCATGAAATCTTAAGCTACATGTAGTTAAAGGCATTTAATTGACAAACTAAAAGAAAAAGAAACTAATTATGAGGATCGATACAATCATTCAAACTGCATGCAAACTTATGTATATAATCCAAATGATAACACACGAGTCTTGGAATATTTGAATGATGTAGTCCTGTAGCTTAAAAGCCAAATTGAATTCTTTAAAAGGATATCACAATGATTATTCTATGGACTTAAATTGTCTCTGTTATAGACTTGAATCAAACTAGAGTATTTGTGCTTAAATTAATGTGTATGCCAAGACAATATCATGTAAAGACAGTCAAGAGTTCTCAGATCGAAATTACTACAATATTTTGGTTATAAACGGATTCCAACTATTCCAAAGCACGATTATTCTAACAAATTATCAGAACAACATTAAAAAGATCAAACTTTGAAAAGGCTATTAAACACAAAGCAATTTTAATCTGAACACAAACAAATCACTCTTTGAGATAAGCACTGGAACAGAGTATGCTACCAATGTCCTTTACTTATGAATCTTGAACGATTTGACGATGCCAAAATGTTCATGCAAACCTGAATCTCTTTAATCAATCCAAGGCACAAAACATAGTTACTTATGATAAGAATTATTGAAAAATGAAAGAATAAAGAAAACTAAAGTTCTAAACAGAAACAAAATATAATTTACCTGTGCAAAAGACTAAATACACACCTATACTAATAGTACAGACAATGAAAGCTAGACATGGTGGGCCCTTGCTAGTTGACGAATCACTGCTAGAGGTCTACAAGACGAAAATGAATTTGAAACGCAGAATAACTTAGAACACCATCTCTTTATTAATCAACATGAAGTTTCAATACATGGAAAGATGAATAAATCTACAAGCTCATTGATTGTCTTATATATGTTTCCATCTTGAACTTACAATCAAAACTTACATCCAAAACTTGTAACTTGTCCACACATGGTCTTGAGCAAGAATTTATACATTGTACTTACAATCAAAACTTACATCCAAAACTTGTAACTTGTCCACACATGGTCCTGAGCAAGAATTTATACATTGTAAAGTGTGTATAGGTCGATCCATACAGATCCCTTTCTTAATGCATCAAGCCTATCAAATTATATTACAATATCATAACAATCGAATCAATTAAGACTTGGAATATTGAAATAGTTTTGGAAATTGTTGGGAAGATATTCTCATGACATGAAATTCATGAGAATGTCTCCCATTATTGTTCACGATCTGATTGGACTATTGGTGTTCCAAACTTGGAGATGTTTTACCAAAACTTTGATTGCGATCTGGTGCCTTTCCCCTGCATTCTAGAACCGATGTTAAGAGCTTGAGAGCATGTCGAGGCCGTTGTGGAGAAAACCCATATTTTATTTTTCCAACTCCAACACAAGTTACATGACTCCCTTTCTTAAGTTACATGACTTGGCTTCATTAACCATCATTATAAATAATCCAATTTTAATTCTCCTAATTCTTCAAAGATTATGGAAAATCACATAATAAATAATCATAATTACCTCATGAACCTTGGATGACCATTTTAGACAAAATTGTGACAAAAGAGTGGTTTTCATAATGGAAAGAGTAGTTTTAGAATGGTAAAAAAAAATCAACTAGCAATGAAAATGACGTTAATTTGTGAGCCCAACACTACTCTCAAAATTCCTTCTCCTTCATATTTTTGGTTTATTGACTATGAGTGCAAATCGAGCTTCCAAGAGGTCTCAATACATTTAAAGTAATCCTATATGCACCATTTAAATTCCTAACAAAGGGCCAATCTATATGCATATAAAACAAACAAATTCATTGCATAAACAACGTGTTGGCATTCATTCTCATTCATACTTGTTAACATAGTTTCTATAAACAATAATCAAATCATATATATTACATGCTAAACAAAATACAACATTTTCAATAAAAAAAACATACACATACATAAGATTACTTTTCTTTAGCAAAATATTCCATATCACTAGCTACCTCAGAGTGATTTAGTCTTAGGCATCAATAGTGAACGCAATCCCTGAGTTGGGCTATGAGACAACAAGGGTGAAATAATTTCTTATARGTCTCTAATTCTCATCATAACCCAACCCATAGTTTTGCATGACTTAGCCATATTAAACATCTAACACAAACATTCAGATTTCTCACCCAATATTCTATGATGACCATCTTTTTCATCAATCACTCCTTGACTCAGACTCAATAAATCCTCCAATCATGAGGTTCCTACTATGGCATGAGTGTTCACACAATTGGTATTCTTCCACTATGTATGATATGGTATTGTGTGTGTATAACCATGTTTGCACACTTATATATTTAGTAATTTCACATAATTCCGAGTTAGGATATTACATAATAAAACTAGAAGTCCTAGAGCACATGTTATTAATGGGGGGTGATACAAAACTAATTCAAAACAATTTAGAGGAATAGTATCATAACAAAATGTATCTTCACATGGTCACACATGACACATTAATAAATTGCATTGCCTACAAAAAGAAAAAACAATTTGTTCCAAGAAGATGTTGTCTTTCCAAGCAATTTAATTCTTCAAAAACTTATTTATGATAACAACTTGGCAATACTAGTGCTACAAGTAATAGGATCTAGGTGTTGAAATTTGTTGAATAAAGTGTCAAGAAGATTTAAAAGTAAATCTCCATGCCCTAAACTTACTATTCAACCAATGAATAGAAGAATTAAAAAATACTTACTATTCAACCAATAGATAGTAGAATTAAAAAATAGAAGAGCTAACAAGTAGCTAGAAATAAGTTAAATCACATTCAAATATACATTGTCTAACAATAAAACTATGGATACTAGAATTAAAAAATAAAAGAACTAACAAGTAGATAGAAATAAGTTAAGTAGCATTCAAATATACATTGTCTAACAATAAAACCATACAATTTTAATAATCCAATAATTTTAATAAACAAGATGAATAAACAACTTTCCTTTTGAATCCCTAAAACTAGTTGAAGTTTAGAAGGCACCCATGCCAAAAATCAGTTTGATAAAAGAAAAATTATAAGTTTAAGTTTAATTCATACACAAGGTCTGAACATTCAAATCACTGTATGAGAAATCCACACATATATAATTTCTTTATTGACTAGGGATTTGCATTAGTATTTTATTTAGGAGTTTTTAAGTTTTTTGACTTTTTCAATTATCATTGGAATATAACAATAAAATTGTTGATGAGATCACAATTTTACATTATTTAATNTCCACACATATATAATTTCTTTATTGACTAGGGATTTGCATTAGTATTTTATTTAGGAGTTTTTAAGTTTTTTGACTTTTTCAATTATCATTGGAATATAACAATAAAATTGTTGATGAGATCACAATTTTACATTATTTAATCTTGTTTTTGAATGCATAAATCAACTTAACACTTTCAAAAGTCCTTACTCAAAATATATAATTTCAATCATTGAAATCTACAATTTTCTGAATTTTTGATAAGATTTTGAACAAAAACTTCTTAAAAAAAGACTAAAAAAAAAAAAACTTAAAACATTTAAATTGCAAATAAATTTCAAACTTATAAAAATTTCCAACTTTATTATTATTATTATTATTTTTATAACATTAAAAATCCAATAGAAATGAAAAACCTTTCTTTATATAGAATGTTATGACTTGAGTTTAATAATTTTATTGCATTGTCTGAATGACATTTTAAATTTGAAAGATAAGAACAGATATTTTATTTGAAAATTTTTCTTATAGTCTCTGGAAAGCGCTCTTGGTATTTCCCCCACTTCCTATGGCTTCTTAAAATGTTTACCCAAGTTTCCGATGCTTTGCCATGCCCATGGCCATTCTGGTCTCTTGTTTCTGATATTTGAGAACCCAATGAGCGTAAGGGTACAGTTCTCGAGGACCCAATGTGCATAAGGGTACACTTAATCTTGGTCCTTTTAGGCCACCCTTGAGAAAACTGGAAGAGGCAGAATTCAAGAGGATCCTGTATGAACTAGCTATTTCTCCACATGAGTAAAATATTGTTGAGGTTGGGGACAGAACAGCAATGTTCTTGAGGTTGGGGGACAGGACCAGCAATATTATTGAGTAAAATAGAAAAGTTGAATCTTGTTTATGCTTTTTGTAAAAACTAAAAATAAACTAAGTTACTAAACTATTTTGTAAAAAAACAAAATAAAATGGAAGTGGATTTGAGACTACAAAGTCAGAACTAAATTTGCATTGGAAAAAAATGAAGCTAGAAAACTAAAACTGTATTGGGAAAAAAAAATTGAATGTGGAGTTGAGATTTGGCTCAGAACCATTTGAGCTACTCTTTAGGGTTAATTTTTCCTCGCAATTATCACTGGAATGCAACAATTTAATGGTTGGTGAAATARTAATTTTCCATTATTTAAATTGCAGTTTTGAATGAATAGATGAATACAACACCTCACAAACTCCTAATATATTTGGATTGTACAATCTTAACAACTGATATATASAATTCTATCCATTCTTTTAAATTTCTAACTATTTATTGAATAAAACTGATGAAAACACATGACAAAAAAATCTAATATTTAAACTATTACCTTTAAAAGTACTGATTTTATGGCCAATTTTAGGACCTCTAGACTACTATGACCTTTGACTGCTGTTAATACCCCTGCTTGCCATGTTTTTGTCAGAGCCAGTAACTTTAACATCACAAAGTACCTTAACAACACATTCCGTCACCCACTATCCTACACCTAAAAGACTTAATTTTGTAATTATATTTTTAATATATATAATCATATTTAAAAGTATTTATAAACAAAATATTTATGAAATATATGTGTTTTTCTTATGGAAATTTAAACTTAATCTTAAAGATATAAATTCATATTTATTAAACGTACATATTTGAATGAGTTAGCTTTAGTCACCCTTGGCAATTAGAGAATCAACATTGTACTATGTGATCTTAAAATTTTTCTTATCAATAAATGCATACAAAAGATTATTAATATCTTTTTTTAAACTAATAAAACTAAGATATTATAAATGGATATTGTTATTGATTATTTTTACCAAGTATTTTGATTTCAATTGATTAGAGTTTAGTTATTAAAATACAATTTAATTTAGCTGTTTTAAAAGTTTAGTTGTTAAGGTTTGCATTTTTATTTTAAAAAATTATAATATAAAAGATTATAAATTAAAAATAATAATTATGATATAAAAATGAAAAATATAATAAATATTAATTAAAATATCGATCTTGTGTATTTTTTCTACTTGTGTTTATAAATTTATAAATTTTATATGTTTAAGAGTTTTAGCTTTTGTATAACATTAAATATTCGTGTTTATAAATTTATAAATTTTATATGTTTTAAGAGTTTTAGGTTTTGTATAACATTGTGTTTGATAATAAAGTTTGTGGAAATTTGTTTTATTTTTTTATTTTTTCAATATATATATATTTTTGCACAAAAATAATGGAAAAATAATTTAGATCTTCAAATTTGGAGTTTATGTTTTCTTTATAATAATTCAAATTTATTTTATTTTCAATTTTTTTATCCTACACACAATAACAATATTTTATATCACTATCTTCATTTGTCATAATATTGGAAAACACAAAAACACATAATTATAATCTCTTTCGTCTTCATACTTCACAAAAATTCTCTACATCAACTTTGTAAATCTGTCTTAAACTTTGATTTATCAAGCATCTAGAGGGATCAAAATTTATATCACTATCTTCATATCCTGCAATATAACCTAGATTTATCAAGTATCTAGAAGAAACAAATTTATTGAGGTGTGAATTTTTTAATCATTTTATACCAAGTCATGTACTAATTTTCATATTAAATAATAAAATAATTTACACATCAACAAATTTTGTCTCCCTTGGTGCTTGATAGATCTGGATTTAAGATAAATTACATGTACTTAAGTGACAACATTTATGTTAGATTGACCTATAGTATATCTAGATACTCTTGGTGCAGAAACACCACCAAAAACACAAATGTCATATTGGATTATAAAACACCTGGATATTCTCAATGCAAAAACACATCACAACAATCTTATGTATCGTTATCTCCATATCTACAAGATTTACCTTAAAAAACACACCACCAAAAAACAGATAGAAACACAATACCAAAATCAAACTTGGAAGGAAAAGAATTAATAGAATCCCACTGCTGAAAAATGCACAAATAAGTACCATCTTACAACTATAGTCTCTAATGTCACTCTCATATAACTACAAGACACGGATTTGTGACCAACAATTGACTAATCAGACTACACACTGAGCATTTAAATGTGGTGTTGTCTAAACGTTATATTTTTTCAATTTTCATACAAGAATCTTGTAAAACAAATCTTGGTGAATTGGTGAAATCATCATTTTCTTTTGTTTAAATTGTATTTTTAAATATTTAAATAAATTTAGTGTCCAAAAAAACCCTAAAATTATACATACTCGAATACTTAAATTTTAAATATATAGTTCCAACATTTCTGGCTGAATTTGAGAAAAGAATAATAATTACACTATGCGTTTAAATGATAGGTTGATTTTACAGAAAGGAAGTTTTAGGTCCGGAAACAGTTACATGAGAGGATTTGGTAAAATGTTGGGTTGTATAAAAGCGATGTGCTTTTATAAAATGACAAATGTGGGCGCTTTGCGGTACACGGCGTCCATTCCATCGAAGTTAAAAGTTTTTAGAATTTTAACACTATTAGGAGATAAAATAAAATTGAAATACAGGTCAACTGTTATCCTGTCTGGTATGAGAATGGGCGTGATTCAATTGAAATAGCCGAAATTTATTTTTTATTTTTATTTTTTTATCGGAAATGACAAATGTATTCTCCGTGACGACTGGTTATCACCCTTGACTGCTGTTAATAATCTGCTTGCCATGTTTCTCATTTTAAAATTACATTTTTTTTTTATAATAATATTTCAATTTTTTTATTAATATCTTTAAAATTATATATAATATATTTTAAATATATAAATAAAAAATTTAATTTTTAAAATATTTTTAAAAATTATATATAATGATTTAAATTTATAAATGAAAATTTTAGTAAAAAAATTGATTTGGCCGTGTAGATTTTATAGTTTATAGTTTAAATTTATAATTTTATATTTAATAAATTATAATTTTATATTTATATTTTTTATGGATGTGAAGTGTGGTTGTAGTGTTTTTGGTGAATCGTGGAGAAAGATAGGGAAAATACAAAAGAATTTTATAATCTATAATTTCAAAATTAAAAGAAATAAGTCATATCCCATCCTCCTCTTAGAAACAAGCCTCTCTCCCATTGAGAGCATGGCTATGACTAAATACCTAATGTATAAGAACAAGTTAAACAACATGAAAGACAAGAGGTTTCCTAAAATTGCTTCAAAATCTAGTCAATAAAGATACTATTAAAAAAAAAGTCAAATCAAAATTTAAGGAGAAAATGTGGTGTGATAAAGAGTTAGAGGAAAGAAAAAAATTAAGGTATTATAAGGATGTAATCAACCCTAATATAGGAGATCAAAATTATCTATCTGTTTTTCCAAGTGTAAAGAAAAAAATAAGCATTGCTAAGATATGAACAAATTCTCATGAGCTCCATAGTGAAATTGCCATGGGATGAAAGAGTGTGTCACCTTTGTGACACTAAGAAGGTTGAAGATGAAAAACATTTTCTCTTAGATTGTCGAGCCTATACCCATATTAGATCTCATTTTCAAAATATTTGTCACACTACCAACCTTTCTAACATCTTAACTCAACAAAAGTATGGTGATCTTGGAAAGCTTCTCTTAATGTTTTTCAAGCATAGAAACAAAATTCTAAAGAATCGCAAGTAATCACTTACCCTCTTAAGGTTCGATAGACCAATTCGGTCTTAGTGTACGTTAATCATCATCATCATCATCAAATATTTATTTTTGATAATATTTTAGGTCAATAAATATCCATCATTTATATGAGAGAATCAACATTGTGATATATAATATTAATTAAAATTTGATTTATCAAAAAGAATTTAAAAAATTATAAATATTATGATTGATATGATAAAAACATCCTTAAAATGAGAGAAAGTATTATATAGAGATTTCTAGAGAAAATGTATTATGAAGAGAAAAATGTATTAGAATTGATGATTTTTATTTTACAAGAACTGAAGAATTTTGTATTAAAAAGGTGTGGATAAATTCACTCTAGTACAAAAAAAGGGCATTGTTAGGCCTTTGAAGTTCAACTTCTTGAAACTGTGATTACAAAATTTGTGTCCATAGACTTGCCAACTAGCCTATCTTTTACATTAGTGTTGTATTTCGTGGTATACAACCTATAATAAACTCTGTTTATGCATATTGTAAGACAAAACATAATTCTTAAGGATTAAAAACATCAGCTACCCGGTTCTGTTTTGACCTCCAGATGATCATGTTGCTCCCAGTTTGCATCTATTACTAGCTCATTGAGGTCGGGTGCTTCGTTCACTGTGGTTGTTGACATATTTCTTGAAGCTTCCTGGTTGCTGTCGGGGGTAGTGGACTGCCTATTGTTGTTCTCCATTTGTTCTAGACATTCTTGCAGGTTCTCCATTTGATTGTGTTGGTCCTCAATTTGGCTATGCTGGGCGAAGACTTCATCCTGCAATTTTTCAATAAGGTGACGATGTTGCGAGAGCATTTCCAGCTCAAAGGTCATCATGGAGTTGATTTCTCCCAAATGAATTTTCATTCGTTGGCACCCAGAACATTCCTTCTCTAAACATTATTGTCCTTGCCTTGTAACATATTCCAGAGAATTTGTGTTCCGAGACGCCTTGAGAGAATTTTGCATATTCTCCATGCTACGAGTAGGGAGGCGACACATGTAGAGTGTGGTGCGAGAGGGGATGCACCAAAACCCAAGAGAGAAAGGGAAATCAAAGAGCTTGGGAATGGAAAGGGAAGAGGATCCTCCTTGATAGAACTAGAAGAGAGAACGAGGAAAATTGAGGAGGCTCAAAGAAAGAGGCATCCACCGAGGGGACGGTGGACGAAGCCCAGGAAATAATTCAAGGAAAAAGTGGAGGGAACAATCCAGAGATAAACCAAGGAGATATCGAGGTGACAACAATACTAGGGAGGCAAGCAGAGAGCATTGATTTATAACCCCCAAAAACAAATCCACTGGCGAATTCATAAAAATATCAAATGGACAAAGAAAGACCCAATTCACAGGAAGAAACAAGGAGAAATGATGAGAGGACCTGGGGAGTACTCGTCTTGCCCGAATCACTGTACTTTGATCATGTGAAAAACCAAACATAGGTCTGGATCTTTCGTCAGCTAATCTTCTCCACGTTGTGTCATGCCCTCTACACACTTGCCCCATCTGATCCAAATCATCCTTCTGATTGCTACCCACGAGTTCATATGTGCAACTCTAATGACCACCCCTCGCCATGATGGAATGGGCATACTATATTCCATCAACTAGCTTGATCACCGTCGTGACATAACTCATGCCTTCAACCTTCTCCATATGGTGGATCACATGTGAGTTATATGCTTTCCACCTGAAAGCCCTAACGCGAAGAGGGCCCTGGTCATATTGGTTGCAGTGAGCATTAAGGGGGGGGATATACACTCGTCGTCATCCAATCCCAAAGTTCCAAGTGGCTTTCCTATGGACAAATTGGTCATTTTATTAGCCTCGATGTTATTACCTCTAAGGACATGAAATTGTTTTACCTTCAAGGTTCTAGAGAAGAGGCGAATTCTATCAATGACCCTTTTTAGACTCATTTTTTTTGGATCGGATCCTAGGATCATAATCCTGATGATCGTCTTTGAGTCTCCTACTATGTTTAGAATTTGAATTTGTTGATGCTTTGCCAATTGAATACCTTTTAGAAGGGCATAAGCTTCAACTTTATTGTTGGTTTCCTTCCCTAGATTCCAGTAGAAATTCGAGATTCTTTTTCCTCCGGGTTCGAAGAGAACCCCCCCTGCACTTGCCTCCCTTGGGTTTCCTTTAGAATATCCATCAAAGCACAAAGTGTGTCCTGGTTGACTTAGAATCCAATGGTCAAAGTTGAAGGTAGGAGAATGAAGATGCCAAGAAGATCACTGCAAAGAATAAGGTCTATGTGATGGATGAAGATTGAATTTAGAAATCCATGCTTTCTCTGAAGTATTCCAATTATTCAGATCCTCTATGCCAGTCTTTTGGTGTTCATTACCTCTATCATTTGGGACATTTCCTTACTTTCTACAATTTGAGATTGAATCTTTTTAGTCTGGAAGATAAATTTGTTCCTAGCTAGCCAAATATGCGAGCTCAAAAATTTGGGTAGGGATTTCTACAACCTTTTAAAAAATTGGCTTTCCATGAAAAGATCCTTGGTAGTATCTTTCCCAATGCCCCAAACAAGAACTATAATTAGAGGGCCATCTTACCTGGTGGATCAATTCTCTGTACATTGATTCCTAGACTTTTGAAGAAAAAGTACACTTCCAAAAGAGATGTTGGCTTGATTCCTGAGTTCTTTGACAAAGGGCACAGATGAAAGGGCCGTGGAATCCTCTTTTCATAAAATTTTCTCCCGTTAGGATCTTTCCATGAGCTAGAGTCCAGATGAAGATATTTATTTCAGGGAATGTGTTTGAACTCCATATGTTCTTCCATCTAGCTGAATTGATTAGATTCCTTGAATTGGCAAGTATGATTTTGTATCCTTCTTTCACTATGTATCCAATAGGTCCCCATCCATGATTGTCCTGGGTTTCATGGTGGATAGGGGCTTCCCCTTTGATAAATGAACTCAACAGATGGGATTGGCCTTGCAAATGGATGGGGAATTATCCTAGTATCCATCCCTTCCAAGATCCATCTTCATTCCAAGAATAGATATCAAAAAGAGTAATTTTGTTCTTTGAGATCATCCATCTTTTCAAATTGGCAATCTCTTCTGAATGAGATACGAGATCGGATCCCGAGATGAGATCTTGCCAAATCCTGATCAAATTTCCATTTCCTGGAATCCATGAGAGATTTTCTTTAAAAAAGAGAATTGAGGCTTGAAATAATTTCCATATCTGTGTACTAGGCTGACCTTCTGGGATAGAGTCCAAGCATCTTTTTCTAGCACCCAAGTTGTATTTTCTTATTTATTATGGTTTATTTCCACCATTCCTTTTGGCCCATTATTAATATCCATAGTAACTTGGCACCCATAACTATGTTAACCACTTCAAGATCCCCCATTCACAACCCACCACTGAATTTAGGAGAGGAGACTATGGTCGAGTTTACTAAGTGGAATTTTTTGGCATTGGACTTTCCTCCTTGCTAAAGAAATTTGCGAATGATTTGGGACATATATTTCATTGCGCCCTTTGGATCCAAGAGGGAAGAGAATTGGAAGAGGGACATGGAGTAAATAAATGATTTAATTAGAACCACACGCCTAGATAGATTGAACCACCTTGTCCCCCAAGAATCCATCTTTTCTCTGATTTTCTAAAGAATTATTTGCCAATATTCTCCTGGAAAAGATTTTAAGCACATAGGGAGGCCAAGGTACTTAAAGGTTTTCCATTCATTTGAGATAGAAAAACCAAGGATTTGAACAATACCTATAATATTGTGAGTAGAGACATTCCACACAAAGATTTGGATTTTGACCTTATTTAGTAAACCTCTAGAAGCTGAAAGGAAATTGTCCAGGACCTGCTTTATTCTTCTTGCCATTACCTTAGAGGCTCCACTTAATAAGATCATATCATCAACAAATTGGTAGTGATTGATTCTCTTGAGCTATTTTGAGACCGAGGATTGTTCTATTTGCACATTCCCATTCTAGTCTTCTGTTAAGGGATTCTACTATGAGAACATATAAGGGGGAGGAAAGAGGGAATCTCTGCCTTAATCCTCTGGAGGTCTTAAAAAATGAGGCTAGTCTGTCGTTTATGAGGGGAGAGATCCAAGGGTTAGAAATGCACAAAAACACACAATCATACTTCACAAAAATTCTCTACATCAACTTTGTAAATCTGTCTTAAACTTGGATTTATCAAGCATCTAGAGGGATCAAATTTTATATCACTATCTTCATATCCTGCAATATAACCTAGATTTATCAAGTATCTAGAGGAAACAAATTTATTCAGGTGTAAATTTTTTAATCATTTTATACCATGTCATGTACTAATTTTCATATTAAATAATAAAATAATTTACACATCAAAATTTTTTGTCTCCCTTGATGCTTGATATATCTGGATTTAAGATAAATTACATGTAGCTAAGTGACAACATTTATGTTAGATTGACCTATAGTACATCTAAGTACTTTGGGTGCAGAAACACCACCAAAAACACAAATGTCATATTGGATTATAAAACACCTGGACATTCTCAATGCAAAAACACATTACAACAATCTTATGCATCGTTATCTCCATATCTACAAGATTTACCTTAAAAAACACACCACCAAAAAACAGACAGAAACACAATACCAAAATCAAACTTGGAAGGAAAAGAATTAATAGAATCCCACTGCTGAAAAATGTACAAATAAGTACCATCTTACAACTATAGTCTCTAATGTCACTCTCATATAACTACAAGACAAGGATTTGTGACAGACAATTGACTAATCAGACTACACACTGAGCATTTAAATGTGGTGTTGTCTAAACGTTATATTTTTTCAATCTTTTTACAAGAATCTTGTAAAACAAATCTTGGTGATATCATCATTTTCTTTTATTTAAATTGTATTTTTAAATATTTAAATAAATTTAGTGTCCTAAAAAAACCCTAAAATTATACATACTCGACTACTTAAATTTTAAATATATAGTTCCAACATTTCTGGCTGAATTTGAGAAAAGAATAATAATTACACTATGCGTTTAAATGATAAGTTGATTTTACAGAAAGGAAGTTTTAGGTCCGGAAACAGTTACATGAGAGGATTTGGTAAAATGTTGGGTTGTATAAAAGCGATGTGCTTTTATAAAATGACAAATGTGGGCGCTTTGCGGTACACAGCGTCCATTCCATCGAAGTTAAAAGTTTTTAGAATTTTAACACTATTAGGAGATTAAATAAAATTGAAATACAGGTCAACTGTTATCCTGCCTGGTGTGAGAATGGGCGTGATTCAATTGAAATAGCCGAAGAAACTTTATTTTTTTTTATCGGAAATGAAAAATGTATTATCCGTGACGACTGGTTATCACCCTTGACTGCTGTTAATAATCTGCTTGCCATGTTTCTCATTCTAAAATTACAATATTTATTTTTATTTTATTTTATTTTATTTATTATTATTTTTTTTTTAATAATAATATTTCAAATTTTTTATTAATATTTTTAAAATTATATATAATATATTTTAAATATATAAATGAAAATTTTAATTTTTAAAATATTTTTAAAAATTATATATAATGATTTAAATTTATAAATGAAAATTTTAGTAACAAATTGGAATTTATAGTTTAAATTTGAATTTATAGTTTAAATTTAAATTTATAATTTTATATTTAATAAATTATAATTTTATATTTATATTTTTATGGATGTGAAGTGTGGTTGTAGTATTTTTGGTGAATCATGGAGAAAGATAGAGAAAATACAAAATAATTTTATAATCTATAATTTCAAAATTAAAGGAAATAAGTCATATCCCATCCTCCTCTTAGAAACAAGCCTCTCCCCCATTGAGAGCATGACTATAACTAGATACCTAATGTATAAGAACAAGTTAAACAACATGGAAAACAAGAGGCTTCCTAAACTTGCTTCAAAATCTAGTCAATAAAGATACTATTAAAAAAAAGTCAAATCAAAATTTAAGGAGAAAATGTGGTGTGATAAAGAGTTAGAGGAAAGAAGAAAATTAAGGCATTATAAGGATGTAATCAAACCCTAATCTAGAAGATCAAAATTATCTATCTGTTTTGCCAAGTGTAAAGAAAAAAATAAGCATGGCTAAGATAAGAACAAATTCTCATGAGTTCCATAGTGAAACTGAACGTTGGTCAATTCCTAAAATGCCATGGGATGAAAGAGTGTGTCACCTTTGTGACACTAAGAAGGTTGAAGATGAAAAACATTTTCTCTTAGATTGTCTAGCCTATACCCATATTAGATCTCATTTTCAAAATATTTGTCACACTACCAACCTTTCTAACATCTTAACTCAACAAAAATATGGTGATCTTGGAAAGCTTCTCTTAATGCTTTTCAAGCATAGAAACAAAATTCTAAAGAATCACAAGTAATCACTTACCCTCTTAAGGTCCGATAGACCAATTTGGTCTTAGTGTACGTTAATCATCATCATCATCAAATATTTATTTTTGATAATATTTTAGGTCAGTAAATATCCATCATTTATATGAGAGAATCAACATTCTGATATATAATATTAATTAAAATTTATTTTATCAAAAAGAATTTAAAAAATTATGAATATTATGATTGATATGATAAAAACATCCTTAAAATGAGAGAAAGTATTATATAGAGATTTCTAGAGAAAATGTATTATGAAGAGAAAAATGTATTAGAATTGATGATTTTTATTTTACAAGAACTGGAAAATTTTGTATTAAAAAGGTGTGGATAAATTCACTGTAATACAAAAAAAGGGCATTGCTAGGCCTTTGAAGTTCAACTTCTTTGAGATTTGAAACTATTATTACAAAATTTGTGTCCACAGACTTGCCAACTAGCCTATCTTTTACATTAGTGTTGTATTTTGTGGTATACAACCTATAATAAACTCTGTTTATGCATATTGTAAGACAAAACATAATTCTTAAGGATTAAAAACATCAGCTACCCGGTTCCATTTTGACCTCCAGATGATCATCCCACTCTGAGTTTGCATCCATTACTGGCTCATTGAGGTCGGGTACTTCATTCACTGTGGTTGTTGACATATTTCTTGAAGCTTCCTGGTCGCTGTCAGGGGTAGTGGACTGCCTATTGTTGTTCTCCATTTGTTCCAGACATTCTTGCAGGTTCTCCATTTGACTGCGTTGGTCCTCAATTTGGCTACGCTGGGCGAAGACTTCATCCTGCAATTTTTCAATAAGGTGACGATGTTGCGAGAACATTTCCATCTCAAAGGTCATCGTGGAGTTGATTCTCCCAAATGAATTTTCATTCGTTGGCACCCAGAACATTCCTTCTCTAAACATTGTTGTCCTTGCCTTGTAACATATTCCAGAGAATTTGTGTTCCTATACGCCTTGAGAGAATTTTGCATATTCTCCATGCTATGAGTAGGGAGGCGACACTTGTAGAGTGTGGTGCGAGAGGGGATGCACCAAAACCCAAGAGAGAAAGGGAAATCAAAGAGCTCGAGAATGGAAAGGGAAGAGGCTCCTCCCTGATAGAACTAGACGAGAGAACGAGGAAAATTGAGGAGGCTTAGAGAAAGAGGCATCCATTGAGGGGACGGTGGATGAAGCCCAAGAAATAATTCAAGGAAAAAGTGGAGGGAACAATCCAGAGATAAACCAAGGAGATCTCGAGGTGACGACAATACTAGGGAGGCAAGCAGAGAGCATTGATTTATAACCCCCCAAAACAAATCCACTGGCGAATTCATAAAAATATCAAACAGACAAAGAAAGACCCTATTCATAGGAAAAAACAAGGAGCAATGATGAGAGGACTTGGGGAGTACTCGTCTCGCCCGGATCAATGTACTTTGATCATGCGGAAAACCAAACAGAGGTCTGGAGCTTTCGTCAGCTAATCTTCTCCACATTGTGTCATGACCTCTACACGCTCACCCCATATGATCCAAAGCATCCTTCTAACTGCTACCCACAAGTTCATCTGTGCGGTTCTAATGACCACCCCTCACCATGATGGAATGGGCATACCATATTCCATCAACTTGCTTGATCACCCGTCGTGACATAACGCATGCCTTCAACCTTCTCCTTATGGTGGATCACATGTGAGTTCTATGCTTGCCACCTGAAAGCCCCAACGCGAAGAGGGCCATGGTCATATTGGTTGCAGTGAGCATTAAGGGGGGGGATATACACTCGTCGTCATCCAATCCCAAATTTCCAAGTGGCTTTCCTATGGACAAATTGGCCATTTTATCAGCCTCGACGTTATTACCTCTAAGGACACGAAATTGTTTTACCTTCAAGGTCCTAGAGAAGAGGCGAATTCTGTCAATGACCCTTTTTAGACTCAAATTTTTTGGATCGGATCCGAGGATCATAATCCTGATGATCGTCTTCGAGTCTCCTACTGCGTTTAGAATTTGAATTTGTCGATGATTTTCCAATTGAATACCTTTTAGAAGGGCATAAGCTTCAACTTTATTGTTGGTTTCCTTCCCTAGATTCCAATAGAAATTCAACATTCTTTTTCCTCCGGGTTTGAAGAGACCCCCCCCTACACCTGCCTCCCCTGGGTTTCCTTTAGAAGATTCATCAAAGCACATGGTGTGTCCTGGTTGAATTAGAATCCAATGGTCAAAGTTGAAGGTAGGAGAATGAAGATGCCAAGAAGATCGCTACAAAGAATAAGGTCTATGTGATGGATGAAGATTGAATTTAGAAATCCATGCTTTCTCTGAAGTATTCCAATTATTTAGATCCTCTATGCCAATATTTTGGTGTTCATTACCTCTATCATTTGGGATATTTCCTTACTTTCTACAATTTGAGATTGAATAATTTTAGTCTAGAAGATAAATCTGTTCCTAGCTAGCCAAATCTGCGAGCTCACAAATTTGGGTAGGGATTTCCACAACCTTTTAAAAAATTGGCTTTCCATGAAAAGATCCTTGGTAGTATCTTTCCCCATGCCCCAAACAAGAACTATAATTAGAGGTCCATCTCACCAGGTGGATCAGTTCTCTGTACACTGATTCCCGGACTTTTGAAGAAAAAGTACACTCCCAAAAGAGATGTTGGCTTGATTCCCGAGTTCTTTGATAGAGGGCAGAGGTGAAAGGACCGTGGAATCCTCTTTTCATCAAATTTTTTTTCGTTAGGATATTTCCATGAGCTAGATTCCAAATGAATATATTTATTTCAGGGAGTGTGTCTGAACTCCATATGTTCTTCCATCTAGCTGAATTGATTAGATTCTTTGAATTGGCAAGTATGATTTTGTATCCTTTTTTCACTATGTATCCAATAGGTCCCCATCCACGACTGTATTGGGTTTTATGGTGGATAGGGGCTTCCCCTTTGAGAAATGAAATCAACAGATGGGATTGACCTTGCAAATGGATGGGGAAGTATCCTAGTCTCCATCCCTTCCAAGATCCATCTTCATTCTAAGAAGAGATATCAAAAAGAGTAATTTTGTGCTCTGAGATCATCCATCTTTTCAAATTGGCAATCTCTTCTGAACAAGATACGAGATCAGATCCGGAGATCAGATCTTGCCAGATCCTGATCAAATTTCCATTTCCTAGAATCCATGAGAGATTTTCTTTAAAAAAGAGAATTGAGGCTTGAAATAATTTACATATCTGTGTACCAAGTTGACCTTATGGGATAGAGTCCAAGCATCTTTTTCTAGCACCCAAGTTGTATTTTCTTATTTATTATGGTTTATTTCCACCATTCCTTTTGGCCCGTTATTAATATCCATAGTAAGTTGGCACCCATAACTATATTAACCACTTCAGGATCCCCCATTTACAACCCACCACTGACTTTAGGAGAGGAGACTATGCTTCAGTTTACTAAGTGGAATTTTTTGGCATTGGACTTTTCTCCTTGCTAAAGAAATTTGCGAATGAGTTGGGACATATATTTCATTGCACCCTTTGGATCCAAGAGGGAAGATAATTGGAAGAGGGACATGGAGGACATAACTAATTTAATTAGAACCACACGTCCAGATGGATTGAGCCACCTTGTCCCCCAAGAATCCATCTTTTCTCTGATTTTTTGAAGAATTTTTGCCAATATTCTCCTGGAAAATATTTTAAGCACATAGGGAGGCCAAGGTACTTAAAGGTTTTCCATTCATTTGAGATAGAAAAACCAAGGATTTGAACAATACCTATAATATTGTGAGCAGAGACATTCCACACATAGATTTGGATTTTTACCTTATTTAGTAAACCTCTAGAAGCTGAGAGGAAATTGTCGAGGACCTTCTTTATTCTTCTTTCCATTACCTTAGAAGCTCCACTTAATAAGATCGTATCATCAACGAATTGGGAATGATTGATTCTCTTGAGCTATTTTGAGACCAGGGATTGTTCTATTTGTACATTCCCATTCTAGTCTTCTGTTAAGGGATTCTTCCATGAGAACATATAAGGGGGAGGAAAGAGGGAATCCCTGCCTTAATCCTCCGGAGGCCTTAAAAAATGAGGTTGGTCTGTCATTTATGAGGGGAGATATCCAAGGGTTAGAAATGCAGGACCCAATCCAAGAAAGGAACTCTTAGTTGAATCCTAACCTCTGCATCACTTTGTTAAGAAATTCATGGTCTACTCTATCAAAAGCATTTTCCATATCCAATTTAATTGCCATCCCTAATTCTCCTTGGGAGTTGCTTGAATGGATTGCCTCTTCCACCAGGATAAAGTTGTCCCAAATTTGCCTACCTGCCAAAAAAATTCCTTGATTGGGGAGAATTAAATATCTGAGAAGAGGAGTCATCTGATTAGCAATAATTTTAGCCATAATTTTATAAGAGATATTACATAGAGAGATAGGTTTGAATCTGTCAAGAGAGGTCGCTCCGTTTTCTTTTAGGATTAGCACTAAAAAGAGGAGTTGGTGGAACCTTCCATTCTTTTTGAATTGTGAACATATATGATCATTCTAATAAAGTCAAGTTTGATTATGGACCATCATCTCTTATAGAAGTGAAGAGTAAATCCATCTGGGCCTGGGGATTTGTCCAGATGGAATTGATTGATTTCTTTTAGGATTTCCTCTTATTCAATTTGTTGATTATGATTGAGATTGTCTTCTTAAAATATTTTAATTGGGATGTGAATGAGGAGAAAATTACTTATATCTTCATCTAAATTTCTTTCCGAGGTGTACAACTTAGAGAAATTCCTTGTGGCTTGCGTCTTTATTTGGTCAAATTATTTTATGATATCGCCCCTTTGATTTTTTATTTCTGAAATTTGATTTGTCCATTGTCTTGCCTTTGTTTTCCTATGAAAGAAGGAAGTATTTTGGTCTCCCGCTTGCAACCATAATCTTCTAGATTTTAATCTCCAAGTGATTTCTTCTTCTTTTAAATATTGAATGTACTCTTTGTGCACCTTTTGTTCGGACATTATTTGGATTTGTTGAACTTATTTTGTCTCAATTTCCCCTTGATTTTTTTCTAGTTGTAGCTTTTTTTCCATGACCTTGAGCTGGTGCGGCCTCGAGGAGAGTTTTCCACAAGATTTGAGGGTCTCTTTAATAAGATTCAATTTCTTCTCCCAAATGAACATATGGCATCCAATGATCTATTGGTTCCATATTTGCGAGATAATGGGGATAAACTCTAACCGATCCATCCGAAGGGGATTAAATATGAATGGAATGGGTCCCCAATTCTTCTGAATTTAAAAAACCTGTGAGATAGGTCGATGATACGATCCCACCCATGGAAGGATCATTGAGGAGGGTGATTCTGGGAGTGAAAGAAACAAACTATTGATTAGAAAGTGGTCAAGCCTGGAAACAATATGACCTGGAGCTTCTCTTCTATTATTCCAAATAAATTAGCCTTTGGAAGGGGGGACATCGAAGAGATCCAGATCTGAGATAAGATCGTCCATTTTTTCCCTATATTGATTTCTCACAATGGATACTCCTCGTTTTTATTTTAGGCCTCTTGTAGTGTTAAAATCACTTGCAATAATCAGATTTTGGGGGAGATTTCCATTTTCTAAATCTAGGAGGGATCCCCAAGATTCAACTTTTTCCAAATAATTATTTGGCATATAAACATTGATAATTGTGAATATCTTACCTGTGGATTTCCTAGAGAGAGAAGCCATCATAGAGAACTGAGTCTGTAGATGATCCTCTAGGGTGAATTCTTTTGTGTTCCACAATGTACATAGCCCTCCTGAAGCACCCCTTGAACTAATTTCTTTTCCTTCTCCTTTTTTCCATTTTTTTTTTTCATTTCTTGGAGGGTTTCTTGTTCCCTCATTTTTGTCTCTTGGAGTACAAGAATTAATGGGTTTTCTACTCTGATGAGCTTTCTTACTTCTTTTTTTTCCCTGCTCCCTAGACCTCTACAATTCCAGGAGACAACTTTCATCATTTACCAAAGTTTTCTGGTGCCCCCTCTTTAGAGGACCGAGAGGTTGTTCCCTTGCGTTAGGTTACATTGTTTTTACCTGATTTTCTCTCTTTCCTTAATTCTTCCTCTAAAGTTTTTTGGATTCCTAATTCCTTCTCCCGATCTGTTGTCGATTCCCTTTTATTTATGTAGGATTTTCTTCCTGATTTTTTAGTTATGGATGGCTGGGTGATTTCTAATTCTGAATCGCTCTTAGAGTTTTATTGATGGTATTCCTCATGGAGAATTGGAATCTCTGGAAGGGGGTACGATACTGATTTTACTGTGTCATCCTCGCTTGAGATCGAAATTTCTTTCTCTTTTCATTTTCTATTTCTTCTTGTCGCTTTTATTTTATTTCCTTCCTGACAGTCCCTATGATCTTCAATATTTTCACCTAGAGTTGGGAGCCCAACAAATCGATTATGGCTGGATTCTCCTTTCCGAGGGGAGTTGGGAGGCGATCTCGAGGATTTTTTCCCCTGTTCTTGTGGGGGATTCAATGATGCAACCTTCCCATTATTTTTTTTTCTTTTTCAGTTGTTTCCATTGATCCTGATTCAGATCTTGTGACTAGGATTATTTGTCTTGTGGAAATATTTTCTCAAAGTTCCCGTATTCATGGAATGCTTTGCATTTGAATGGGATTTGTTCATAATAGACATGTTGTATATAAGACCAGTTATCCAAGGTCAGTTGAATTTCCTCTGGTAATCCTTTTTTAAGATCCACTTATATACAAAGTGTAGCACATGCTTGGAGCCCTTCTCATAGTTCAACACGATCGATATATTTTCCCAGTGAGTTTCCAATGTTTTTTAAGGTTTCATCATTCCAACAATGCAAAGGAAGGAAGGGGAGTCTAACCNGATCCACTTATATACAAAGTGTAGCACATGCTTGGAGCCCTTCTCATAGTTCAACACGATCGATATATTTTCCCAGTGAGTTTCCAATGTTTTTTAAGGTTTCATCATTCCAACAATGCAAAGGAAGGAAGGGGAGTCTAACCAAGACATGGAATACTGATGGAATGTTTTTTTCTGGGCTTAAATCCAGATTCCATTTGGTGAGGTACATTCCTCTTAATCCCATGAAATACGAACCATTATGAAGGATTAAATCCCTATCTTGTTTTTTTTCAAAAATGAAAGCAAAGAAACCCTTACCACAAAAAGCCATATACATTTGTCCATGGATCATTTTTCTCCAATTCATATCTATCCAATGGTTCATGGCTTTGGGAGAGGGACATAGACCAATAAACGCCACTATTAGCCTATTTTCTGCCAGTCTAAGCGCTAAGGGTCAAGACGAAGAGTGATGAACAACCACTTTTGGAATTTTGTCCATTTGTTTTACAAATCTTGAGGCGACAAGATTAATAGATTTTTCATAGGAGGAAATCAGAGATTAGAAGGCCAGAAAGTCTGGAGGAGGAGACAAGTCTTGGGTCCCCCCCCGCCCCCCCCTTCTCAGAGAGGGCCATGATCGCGATCAAAGCTGAAGTTGAAACCCTATATTAGAGTCGTAGTCGTTAATTATTTTTGCATAATTGGAAGGTTTTGATCAAAGGGAAACAATAAGATACCATACTTAATGTATTATGAATTGATGATTTTTAAAAGAGTAAATTAATTATAATTTTTCTTATCAACTAGAAAAATTTCAACAATATTAAATCTTGATATATTATTTTTAGAAAGTATTTTAATTTCAATTTAGTAAAGTCTAGTTTCAATTATTTTAACATGAAAGGAAGCAAAGGTGTGTAATACACTTCCTACACTAATTAATGAGAGAAGAATGTGCATAAAACTAAACAAAACACATTGCACTAATAAACAATACACATACACACAACCATTAAATAATTATCTTTTGGGTAAAACCCTTTCGATATAAACACCTCATATTCCAAAGCATGCTCAATGCATTATTAAGAAACTAACAAATGGTCACAATACATTAGAGAGCATGCTTTCAAGTGAAGTATTCAGTGACATAAAGGTTTCAAATAAATTTTGGCAACATACCAATAAGTTAAAAAACTCTCAACCTTAACTCCAACCCAAACACTCTATAGACATACCACACCTATCCCAACATAACAGAGTATCTTGATCTCAACTCACCAGAGTTTAGTTTCTAAAATACATTTAATTTTTATTTATTTATTGTGCATTTTTACTAACAAAGTTTTAAATAATATTTTTTTAGTTTTTACTTATTTTTATAAATATGCAATTTACTTTATGTGTGTGTATTATATATTTTAGTAGGGACGAAATATGTGAGGTAAATGTCTGACTTTATAAATTAAAATAGAAAAAATAAAATCCATAATATAAAAAATCCCAATCTTTCTAAAAAATATAATAAATATTAATTAAGATATAGATCTATATGTTTGTGTGTGTTGTGGGGAGGGGTTGTGTTCCAAGTAAGATCAAATTATTTAAGATGACTAGATAAGACCTAGAATCATTTGGTATGAGTGAAAATATGCCCCCTTATGAATCAAAAAAGATTTTCCTTGAATGGGGGTGATGAGTTTAGCTAATAACATTTATTATGATAGGTTTTTCCACTTTCAAAGATGAAATTTCGAAGTTCTCTTTGATGAGTTAACAATATATGGGTTTTGAAAATTAGATTTAATATCTTTGTAGCAGTAGCATTGGGAATAAAGTGCTTTCATATTCTACTTAGTATCACACATTTTACAATTATTTTGTGCCAAAGGTGTTTTAAGTCTTGTCCACAAATTCCTTTTAAACTTGGTTACGATAGTGCTTATGTATAAACTTGTCATTAAATTGGAAAAAAAAATTGAAATGCAAGTTAGATTTAAAGATTAAGTTAAAATGGATAATGCATATTGTTAAGAGGTGACAGGTGTTGGGGGATCATAATCGATCATTGAGGAAATACAGAAATAGACTTTTCTTAGGGTTTAGGAACGACCTCCAATAAGGAAGTTGAAACATTGGGAACCTTTCAAGGCATGCATTTACCCAAAGAGCAAGGTGTATGACATCACATAACTATATTAGGTGACTCCATCATTACAAGGTCCTTATTACAATGTTTAATTCCTAAGATCCCTTGCCTATCTCATCAAGTAATCAACATCAAAACTACAATGAATATTTCACACAGGTGTCAAGTCTAATGGGTTCCCAAGGACTATGAGTTATGGCCATTAATATGTTKCACTCCTCATTGCTAGCAATTGTTGACACCTTTWATTAATGTAACCATGTTGATCCAATTCTACTTCACATGTGGTTTTATTTGGATTTTAGTGTAGGTTGAGGAGAGTAGTATTCTCCTTTCCCCACACCTCTTATTTATGTGGTTCAACTCTAAGACCATGTTCTAGTTTCCATAATGCATCATAGGAAGAATGGTTCAATGTAGGAAGAATTGGTGTGTGCTGTGTGAACTGGTGGAAGTTAGCATAAATGTAAAACATTGTGAATAGGGAATGGCAAAAGCTCATCAATATATGGTATCCTTGGATCTCCAATGGAAATGTTGGCAAGATCCATGGGAGGAAAATCTATTTGTGGAAATTCATGAGTGATAAAGACATGCTATTAATATTTCTTATCAACTAAGGAAAATGTAGGACCTAGAGCATGAGTTTAGGATAATTGAGTAGGTTCAAAGAATAAAGTATTTAGAATTGGACCTTTCTTGAAATTTGTAGTTTCTTTGGTGACTTGCGTTTCTATTTTTCTTAACCTCCCTTTGAAAATTCTCTATTCCTTTACTCTTTCTTTTTTTCGTAAGTAAAAAAATTGTATTACCTTAGAATTCCATTACAACAGTACACTGCCACCTGTTCTGCCAAACAGATGGAAACCAAAACAAGTGGTCAAGAGTCTTGATGTCTGGAAAATATGAATGTTCCATGCATCCATGAACAAAAAGAAACCAAAATTCTATAGTGGTTTTGACAATCAAAATGCATAGTAATAGAAAAAAGAAACACATTAGATGAATGGTTGTGCACAGGTCGAGCATCTACTTTTTTCTGGAATGCTTGAGAGAGTGTCAAACAAAAATTCCAAGTGACTGCTAAGAATGGTGTGCCGATGAAGCTTCTCTTCCATATCCCGACGCATATAAAAAATGAGGGCCAAGTGATCCAAAGAGAGGTTGTAGGTATGAATCGATTCTTGTTCTCGAGCAGTGGTGAGAGGAGGTTGACCTTCAAAAGGGAAAATATCCTCATGGCACACTTCCAGTGGTAATTCGTCTTCAATTATGCAGGTATCCAAATCCAAAGCAACATCATCTCCAGGGTGGGACCGAACAGGAATGGTACGCAGGTCTTGAGGGTTAGGGACAATAATACATGAGGGAAGCTAGTGGAATTTGTATTGGGACTACATGTATTTCTTATTCTACGATAACCATGGGAGGATATACCCCCATCCTATTTTGGGATGAGGAGGGAGGCAGTGTCACAGAGGAATTTCCAAGACGGACCAGAGAAGTCGGGGGAGGTGTGGAAGAGAGGTGTAGCCTTCGTTTCCTGGTGAAAAAGATATAATAAGAAGGCTCTCTCATGGGCCTGCCTCTTTCTTGGGGCATGACTATGTGAGTAATCGAGATTTCTAACAAGATAAAAAGATAAGAACATGGGAGTAAGAAGGTTGGATGAGCCTTAGCAACTGTAGCCAAAAACTATTTAAAAAAGAAATGACGAAGACCATTGGTTACCCGCTATAAATGGCGAGTCACTAGAGGAGTCGAGTGGATAGGGCTCGTACCCATCCAAACCTTCCATCATTGATGTGTGTAGAACGTCATTAAACCAGAACCTGTATGTTGTCGCACTAGCTCGTATGAACATTGAATGTCGTTGATCCTGTGAGGTAGTGAGGAGGGGGTGGCGAAATGAGAATTTAACTTATTAATGTGCATGTTGTCCACCTGTCACCCCATCCGGGGATTCCCCTAATCTTTCTACTTCTATTTCTTCTATATCAAATGAGGAAAGTATGGGGTGTCATCACATTCTAAATTTTAAATTAAAATTCGTAGCAATGGACCTTCTCCCTACAATGCAATAAAATAATAGACACACATTTAGAGGAGGGAAACTAGAAAAACAGGGGCTTGAATACGCCCTACATAGGCCAACCTTTTAATTTTGTGTATTTAGGATGTTTTGTTAGTGGTGTACTTTGTTAGGAAATATACTTGTAAAGCTAATCAATATATGTGGGGTTCTTTATTAGTAATTTGGAAGATTCAAAGAAAAAATAATAGAACTGACCCAGGTTTATTGTCACAATGAAAAAATCTTCAATTTCAATATACTTCACAAGGAATCTCCTTACATTGCTTCAACTTATTTATATAGTTCTATGTATCTCAGTGGAATATTCTAAAGAAGGAAATTTTTAGTAGTTGGAACCTTCTAGCAAGCTTTCTTACAATTATTTCTTTGACACTAGTACATGGAACTTATTCACTAGAGATGGAATCCATATATAGAAACCTATATATATACTTAGGGGGTTAGGGTAGGATCCTAACATGCCCACCCTCTTAAAACAAAACATTTCCCCCAAGGATGGAGACGAGGGAATCACTAAATGATCTTTGTTGGTTCCCATGTGGAATTCTTATATGGTGTATCCTTTCATTGTATCAAGATCTCTTGGGTAGTGCATTAGAATAGACAACTCTCTCTTTTGTCAAGGATGATCTCGAGATGTAACAAAACAGAACCTTCTTCATCCAGTTCTAGAAGGATATTTTGAATACAACAATAAGATCTGACCACTTTATTTAAGCAACAATCATGAAAGAATGGATGGATTTTAGAGTGGGTTGGAAGTTCCAATTTGCAATCCACTAGACCAATACATTTGAGGACCTTAGAGGGGCCATAAAACTTGGATCAAGATTCTAGTGGTGGTTGTCTTTGATGGAGGTCTACTTATAAGGATGCATACACATGAACACTTGACCCCTTTATTTAAATCATGTTTCTCCATGATGTTAATCATCCTATTACTTCTTGCTATTCTAAACCATTACTTGATTATCCTTGAGAGTGTAGAGAATGTTGGGCCAAGATGTGAGGGTTTTTTCTACCTCCTAGACCTTAGAGACCTAGGTAATTAGGATAATGCTAATGGGGGATTTGGGCCATAGACAACCTTAAAGGGAGCCATTTGAGTGGCACCATGATAAGTTATATTGTACCACCATTATGCTAGAGGTAACCACTGAACCTATTGGGATTTTTCGTTTTGAATTAAATCACCTCAAATATGCTTCCAAGAAATTGTTGAAAACTTTAGTCTGACCATAAGTGTGGGAGTGATAGGCAGTGATAATATTCAATTGAGTTCAATGGATATAAAACAACTCTTTCCATAAATTTCTAGTGAAAATGGGGTCACAGTCTATCATAATAGATTGCGGCATAAAATGGAGTTTAATGATATTATCCATGAATACATGAGAAACTGTGGAGGCTTTAAAGGGGTGTTGTAGAGAAAAAAAACAACATATTTGGAAAGGAATTCAACCACAACCATAATGATGATTTATTCCAGATTTGGGTAACCCTACAACAAATTCCATATAAATGTTAGTCCATACAACTAAAGTAATGGGTAAAGGTTGTAGTTCACTTGGAGATTTAAATGTTTCTCCCTTGTGTCATTGGAAAAAGTCACATTTTTCCACAAAGGTGTATACATATTTCTTCACGCTTTCCCAAAAAATGAGAGTTTGATCCTTTCAAATTATTTATGAGAGCCTGAATGGCTTGTTTTTGGAGAGGCATGGAGTTCAGAGAACACCATTGATTTAAATGATTTTTTCTTATACATCATCATGACTAACAATATGGCCCAAATATTCCACTTTAGAGACACCAAAGCCACATTTGGACCTGTTGAGAAAGATAAATGATTTAAAATTATTTGCAAGACCTAATCCACATGGGTGAAATGGGAATGCCAAGCTTTACTGTAAATCAAGATGCCATCCAAAAAGGAGAGGAAAAAATGACATATAAGGGGTTGAAAGATGTTGTACATGAGACTTTGGAAGGTGGACGGTACATTGCAAAGGTCAAAAGGCATCACCAAGAGCTCGTAGTGGCCTTCATGAGTGTAAAAAACAGTTTTGGGAATATCTTCCTCCATGTGAATTTGGTGATAGCTTGAGTGAAGATAAAGTTTGGTTAAGAATTGAGTGCCTTTGAGCTCATCCAAAAGGTAATCAATGATGGGAATGAGGAACTTATCATTGATTATTATTTTTTTGAGATATTGAAAGTTAGGAAACAAGTCCCAAGTGCCTTCTTTCTTGAGGACCATGACAATTGGTGAAAAATAAGGACTAGTACTACGAAAAATGACACCAATAGCTAGAAATTCTTGAATTATCTTTTTTGTTTCATTTTTTTGGGAAAATGGATGGCGATAAGGGAATACACTGGGTGGGAGGATAGTTGGTATGAGAGGAATGGAATGATCATTCTCACCTTGGGAGGGTGGTAGTGTTAGAAAAAACAGGATCACAGAGCAATACAATAAAAAAAATGCGAAAATAAAACATAAAAGATACACAATACAATAGAGACACATATATATTTGGTTCACCCAGTGTGGGATACGCCCACTAGAGAAATTTCAAGGTCCTTCCTTTTTACTATCCAACAAAATGAAGGGATACAACCTACAACACACCCATTGTAGCTTCCTCTTCTTTCTCTCATAGTCTCCTCTCTCAGAATACAATATTCACAATGATACACAACCAAAATACAATTCCCTCATAAAACAGGGTTTCCTTAGAAGGAAAAAAAAACCTAACATAACTTCTACCATCAGATCTATGACCTTATAATGAACAGTCCAGATTTACTATGAAATTACAATATACATTTACAAGGAAATTTTTCCTTCGAGGGCTTCGCCCCGAAACAACCATTGGGCAAGCCCCCCCTACAACTCCCGCGCGTGGAGGAGTGTACAATATTTTAGGGTGTAGAGTCTTCATGGGGTATAAACATGACTGGAAACAAAGACCTATGAAACATGAAGATAATTAGTCTCCACAACCAACAATATCCCACTTGGAGACTGATCACAAAAGATCCACTATTGTTGTACCTGATGGACTATACTCCACCTTGGACTTGGAAAATTTCTCATCTTCACCTTCATGCTTGAAGACCAACTGAAACTAAGAAGGAAATCAATTTCTCCCCGGTTACTCCCTTTGTTAACATGTCTGGAAGATTATCTCTAGTGTGTATCTTTTCCAACTTCAAATTTCCATCTTCCAAGACAGATCATATGAAATGGTACCTGATATATATATATTCTTAGTCTTAGAATGGAAGTTTGATTTCTTTGCAAAATGAATGGCACTTTCACTGTCATAGTACAACCTACTATTCTCTTGCTTCTTTCCCAATTCCTCCATAAACCTCTGTAATCAAATCATCTATTTACTAGTCTCTGTAGCAGAAACATACTCTGCCTCTATTGTTGAAAGCACACCAACCTTTTGCAGTTTCAAAATCCAACTTGTTGTTGTTCCACCTACAGTAAAAACATACCCTGTGGTGTTCCTCATACTATATTTATCACCTGCCATATCTGAATCAACATATCCTTGTAGAACAATGTCTGAACCTCCAAAACATAATGAATGAGTATAAATACCTTTCAATTACCTAAGAATCCACTTTAATGCCTCCCAATGTTCTTTACCTAGATTGTTCATATACCTGCTCACAACTCCCAATGCATGTGCAATATATAGTCTTGTGCAAACCATCACATACATCAAGCTACCAATTGCTGATGAATAAGGGACCCTGGACATGTATTCTATGTCCTCTCGTGTCCTGGGACACATTTCCTTAGTTAATTTGAAATGGTTGGCCAAAGGTGTACTAACTAGTTTTTCATTCTACTTTCTAAACCTCTCCAACACCTTCTCTGTGTACTCACCTTGAGATAATGTCAATTTGCAATGATTTTTGTCTCTTGTTATTCTCATACCAAGGATTTTCTTTGCAGCACCCAAGTCCTTCATCGCAAATGAATTAGCCAATTTCTTCTTGAGCACATTTATATCTCGCATATTAGACCTTGCAACAAGCATGCCATCTACATACAATAGCAAGATAATCTAGCTTCCATTTTTCTGGATTTTTAAAATAAACACAATGATCAAAATGACATCTACTATAAAATTAATCTTTCATAAACGTGTCAAACTTCAAATAACACTGCCTTGGAGCTTGTTTTAGGCCATACAATCTCTTCTTCAAGCTGCATACCAAATTTTCCTTCCCTTTGACCTCATACCCATATGACTGTTGCATATAAATCTCTTCCTCCAAATACCCATGGAGAAAAGTTGTTTTTACATATAAATGTTCAATATGTAAATATTCTACTACCACAAGACTTAAATTAGTCCTAATTGAAGTCATTTTAACAACAAGAGAAAATATTTCATCAAAATCTATACCTTTCTTTTGTGCACACCCCTTTACAACAAGTCTAGCCTTGTGCCACTTTTTTCCTCCATCTTCTTCCTTCAACTTGTAAAACCATTTATTCTTCAATTCTCTTTTTCTTGCAGGAAACTAAACCAAGTCCCAAGTCTGGTTATTTACCAAGGAATCCATTTCCTCTTTCATGCCTTGCTCCCACTTCTTTTTAGTGTCTACCTGCATTGCTTCTTCATAACATTATGGTTCACCAAAATCAGTCAACAATAAATAATACAATGAAGGAGAGTATCATTCAAGGGGTCTACTTAACCTAGTAGATCTTATAACAACACTTTTAGGAGTTTTAGGTACCTACTGCTCTTGTTTTTGTACATTTTTAGTTTATGGTACCTTTGGAATTTATTTTTCAGTGATCTCATCAAGCAATGTGAATTCTAGTTTTTCTTTTTCTTTTTCTTGTATCTTTCCTTGCAACTGATCTTTGTAGATGACCTTCTCATTGAATATGACATCTCTATTCCTAAGTATTTTTTTATTTTCATAATCCCATAAGCGTAACCAAAATCATTAACACCATATCCGATAAAGATACACTTCTTGGATTTTGCCTCAAGCTTTGTTCTATTTTCTTTATCAATATGGAAAAATGCTTCACAATCGAAAGTCTTAAAAAAATAATAGTTTACCTTTTTACTTGTCCATGCCTCCTCTAGAATTCCACCATCCAAAGAGCTTGAAGGTCCTCTATTTATTACGTAAGAAACAATATCTACAAAATTTTCCCAGAACTGTAAGGGCAACCCAACATGCAATCTCATACTCCTTGCATGCTCCATGATTGTCCAGTTCATCCTTTCTGACACACCATTTTCTTGTGGTGTTTCTAGAACTATTTTATCTCTATGAATCCCATGGTATGAACAATAATAATCAAACTCCTTGCTGCAATATTCACCTCCATTGTCTGATCTGAGACACTTCAACCTTTTTCCTGTCTCATTCTCAACCAAAGCTTTCCATTTCTTAAAAGTA
>SNQJ01S0070113.1:61645-76586 GCA_010110895.2 Picea sitchensis
GTTATAAATTTATGCATATTGTAATTTTTTCTTGATTAAAGATATAGGTCCTTTTACTTCTCAATTTATGAAGAACCATGTAAAAATTATCTAGATTCCAATACTTTGGACTTATTCTCCTTTGAATCATATTTCCAATGATTATACTTATGTCCCACTCTGATCTCTAGGATGAAATTTATGGCTTTCTAAAATTGTCATTTTCACCCAATTTGTGCATTTTTCCCACTAGTTCAAACTAACTCAAAGGCCAACTTCTACCATGTACAAAATAATATCTACCGGGAACCAAGAAAACTTTTATATCGAGTGCAGATAGAAATATTGATTTTGAGAACACATCAACTTTTAGATTATAAATTTGATGCTCCAATCAAATTATGTATCAATATGGAATTGTCAACTTTGTCCTTTTTATGTTTTCCCGGTACTTGGATTTTTTAGCAAAAACTATTATCTCCAAAATTGAGAAAAACTAAAAAATATTTACTGTGGAAAAGTTGTTTGGATTGTTGAGGAGGTTAAATGTTGAGTAATATAATTTTTCCAAATTTGTGATCTAGGGTCCCTTTTCCTCCTCTGAAAATCCTAAAAATCCCAAAAAAGTGGCCTAAAATAGTGGATTTTGGCCCATTTCAATATCCTCACTCTAAACCCGTTGGAATATAGCCAAAATATCCACTGGGTATTTTCATTTCTACTTCATTAACTCACTGTAGAAATTGCATCATTTGCAGGGCCTCTATCAAAGAGTACCACCCTACTCTTAAAAAACCATTAATCTAAAATTTTTGACAATCTAGAGTTGACTTGGCTAGTATCCCTCGCCAAATATTTTATAGTCCTCCTCAATACAGACTTACCTCTAAAATTTCACCTGAATCAAATCTTTTATGCTCATGTTATGGCCAAAACAAGATTTTGGCTCTAGACTTTTTTTGTATGCCTTTATTTTTGTTGACATGGCATATTGGATGATGTGTCATAACAAATGTCTACTGATGTGGCCCAGTGTCTGAATGTCATCCTTTCGTGCAACCATTTTATCCATCCTAAGCCACCCAAATGCCCCATCACCTTTAGGCCTCCTCCTCTCTTTGTTTTCTCCTTTCCCTTTTCTTTATTTTATTTCTTTGTAGGTCCCAACCATACCTGGAAATCCACTCGAAACTTATCCATTGGCCCATGTTATCAATGGGGTTCCATCCCATACCTTTTCCTTTGGCATGAATCTTCCCAATCATCTATCAATATCTACAACGAGGATTGTTTACAAGCTGCCAAGTTGCACCCTAGTTAACTACATCAACGGATGCACATATCCATTGTTGTCAATCCAAGATCGATGATCAAGATGAATTATGGGAAAGAATGTATCTCCCTACTCATCGACACATTTGGTCTTATAAACAACATACCACCCTGGTGACATGCAATGCCTACCTACTAGTTACAAGCCCAAACGTCACGTTCCCAAAACCATTACACAATGGTCCAATAAATCACTTATCGGGCATGGTTTTCCAGTCACCCACGAGCCCACCACCTCTACACTGTGATCCTTTCCATCTATCATCATGGACTTTCCACCAGAGATATTCCACATCATCGTTGATTTCACGAATACAAAAAAATCCCAAATTTTCAAAAATTTCAAAAATGCTTAATTTCAAGAAATTTTCCTCAGCCTCCAAGGTACCCTTCAGCTTTCCCTATGATAAAAATATTATTCCCAACCTATCTATCAGCCCATACAACTTGAGAACTATAACCTAGAGCTTTGATACCAAAATTTGATGTTCCCTTCTCTAGGTACCTCAAGATTCATGATCTTGAATTGATTTTGAACGACTTATACCATTTTTAAATAAAAGAAAGAAGTATGCAATGTACATGCATCCATGCAACAAGTAAGAAAACATATAAAATGATTAAAATTTAGAATTATCATGTAATTTACAACATTATATAGTAAATAACACCACGGAAATATAATACATAGAGAAACATATAACCTATCTTTAAAAGACAGTTACACCGACTGGCTACAAATGTCAGATGTTCAACTCAACCTTAATCTCATTGTTTCTTGTTCTCTCTCTACAATAGGGCCATCCCCAATCTAAGTCTATGAATCCACAATGGTAAGTTCCTAGGATGACTCTAAAACACACACCAACCCAACTATCAAGCTATTGCAAACTATTCTCTCTCACACACTCAGAACAATCCCAAATTTCCATCTCTCCTCCCCCCTCAACCTACAAAACCCAAATAAAGGAATTCCCTTCTCTACAATGTAATCCATCGGGCTATTCCAATTCTATATAGGGCTCTAGTAAGCACTGGATATGAAATATCATTGTTGGAAACTAAGGGAATCTCATTTGTTGATAGTTCTCTTTAACTACCATCATTCTCATGCACATATGCATCATTTTCAATATCGGTATAACCATTATTCTCATACAAACAACTAGCATTGAGCCTCTACAATAATGTAACATCCCTGCTATAATCCCCAATATAATTAATGCATAATGTAGATATAAAATTTATCTATGGATAAGTTATGTAATATGTGAATTGTATTTTTTTATTTTAATAAATAAAATGTGATGTCAGTTGTTAGAGGACATGGATAGATGTGGGTGATGAGTTTTCCATGAGAGAAGGGAGTTTCTAAGAGGGGTCCAATGGGGAAATTATTTATGGGTATTGATTCAAACTCACTTTACTGAATTTTATTATCATTGGGGAAAACCTTCTATCTTTTGATTGAGTGTATGAGAGCCCAATAATTAAACTCATATAAGAGGGTGTGTAAAAAGTAACATCCCATAGTTATTGGGAGAATGGGTTTGAAGTACAATCAACATTGGGCATAATGAGAAATCAATTGACTASGGAGAAAAGGAAATTAATATGGCTAAAGAGGGAATATTTTACATTCACGTTTTTTCATGAACAACAAGCAAGGAATAGACGAGAAGAGCAWTGGAGCTAGGGAAATAATGGAGGTAGAATTCTTGAGAAATTTGGATATGAAGACTGAATATTAAAGAGKGAAATCATGTGTGAGTTTCACTGCAACAAGTGACTTGTTGTTTTACTGGTAGTCTTCCTAGAAGTGAGTTCCCTAGAGTTCCCAATAGTGATATTCTTCATTACATGTGCTAGAGAGACCCTAATAAATGAATCAGACACCCAATGGAATGAGATAAGTGAAGGGGTGCATTCCTTGTTTGGGAAGGTCAAGAGGAAGAGAGCTGGTGGAAATAGGGATAGTTGTACGATGGGTTGTGGGATATCTGAGTTGTGAGTGGACTGTGAGACACCCGTCTTTTGTGGAATCCTAGCCCTCTCTTGGGGGTGAATGTCTATTAATATATAGAAAAAAAAAAGTCTATGGTTGGGTGGAACATCCATCCCAAACATTTGGTTGCATAATTGTCTTAAATAGATCAATGTTTACCTGTTTTTCTAAGTTATTATTAGTTAACTATTGTGCATATTTACTCAGTGTATGAGAAGGAATTATATGTTGCCATGATAAATTTATTAGCTCCATTCATATTTAATTAGAATGTTTTAGCTGCATTTAATTAATTCTATATGAATGGTTAAACTCATGTGTATTCATGTAGTTGGTAAGCTACAAGATTAGTTAGCAGAAAATTTTGAACTTATGTGTAATTCTTCATGGTAATGTTCTTTGGTTAAGTTGGGAGATATTACAAATTGGTATCAAAGCTCAAGCTTCGACACTAGGCTTGTATGATCCAAGAGCCAATGCGAATCGGGAAAATTTTGTTGTTTCATATTTAGTTTTGTGACGAATTTGGGGGAAAATGGTGAATCGAAGAGAAATCCCCAAATTTGTTGGTAGAATCGTGTTTAGTTGCTTCAACACAGTCGAAGAAGGGATTCATGTCATTGATATGCAAGTTGCAGAGTTGAATTAGCTTTGGAAGTCAAATTTCTTCTTTTTTATAGTGAGGTATAAGTTTGGTCATCGACAACCCAAATTATTTCAACCTAGAGAATCAACGACTGAGATTTGTTTATGAAGTCCAGAGAGGGGGTCCCCTACAGGATTTCGAAAATCAGTTTTTGGAGAACAATTTGGAGTGGGGGATAAGTTTAAAGTCCAAAGGGAGAAACTCAATGGCACAAGCCCAAAGAATGAGAGTCATTGATGAGTGTTGCTCTCAGTCGTTGGATCTGTTTGGGAGTAACTTCACATTTCGAAGAAGTCAGTTCGACTAAGTTAAAGGTAGAGTAGTTGAATATTTTTGAGAAGATATGGTCCATCGGATGTGATAAATTTTAGTCATTAGATCCATTAAAAAGGCAGCTTCATAAGGGTCCATTCAGAAATCCTGGTGGTGGTGTTGTGTTTCCAAATGAGACTTCCCAATCAAGGTAACTGGTGCACAACTTGGCAACCCAAGATGATCGAGGTCGTTGCTTGGCCATATTTTTGACCATTTGATCTATTGGAAAAGCATTGCTATCTCGTAAGGGAAGCAGGTGGAAGAGAATTCCATGTCATCTTTCCATGTCAGTATGCCATGTTGGATGTCACGTCATCAAAGGTAGGTGAATCAAAGAGTGTCTTATGGAATTCGAGTACAATTTTTGGACAGGATTGTTTCCGATGGTTTTTGGAAGGGATTTTTTCAATGGTTTTCAGAAGGGATCATTTCCTATGGTTTTCATAAAGGATTATTACCAAGGGTATTTAGAGGAAGGTTATCGAAAGGTCTTGTTTGGGGAGGATTTTCTTTACGGATAATTCTGAATGATCAAGTCCGATAGGAAATCAGACTTCTAAAATATCAATAAGATGGGGGTTTTTCGATGGGAAGAGCCTACAAAGTTGATCCTGACAAGCTTGTGGAAGGTTGGGACATGAACTTGGCAAGGTTTAGTGGATCGATGGTTGGGATTAATCCTGATTTTGAGATTGGTGGCTTGCATATACAAACTAGAAAAAAAAAAATCAATCATTTTTACATGAGAATTTTTAGATTTTAAGGGTCTTGAACTTGAGGAGGCATTTTGAGGTCCTAAAACGTATTTTCAGGTAATTGAAAATCACGAGAATTGTGTGTACCTCCAAGACACATAGTCTTTGCAGCTTAAAATAAATAAATCGGTAAGATTTTTCCTGAGATTTTCCTACGAGCTATTCAATGAGAAAAACAGAGCTTGTATGAGAAAGTTATAGCTCAAACAGTGCAAGGTAAAATTTTAGTACGGTTTATATCTAGAGGACATAACTCCTTGCTTATAAGTTAGTTTGGGGAACATGAGGAGTCTATGGAAATCTCATGAACCATAGAAGACATCCATGGAGCCATACTTGGAATGTGGTTGCACAAAAATGTACATGAAGAGAAAGAAGACACATCTAGCATATAAGGCTAAAATTGGTAGGTTATGGAAAAAAGTGCAAAAGAACAAAGGTGTCATTTCTAGATTGTTGCAAATTTTCACTAGAGTATCAGTTTGACAATATGAAAGTTGCTATGAATTTAGAGTCAGCAGTATTATCTATGTCTCATATAATTTTTTCCTTGGTTCCTAACACATTTACCTCTGTAGGTGGCCAAAGTTGGTGTTTGATATTATTTTTTACTTGGGAGAAGGTGCACAAGAGTAAAGTGCAAATATTCAATTTGCCATAACTTTCAACTTAGATCTCATATTTGGGAAAAAAAATAGTCTATGGAAAATTATTGAGGAGGAGAATCCATCTACCAACCTATAAAATTGATCTAAGTAGTAGAAGTTACATTCAACTCAAAAGAAGATGATTGGTGGAATTAAAGAGAAAAAAAATTATGCATTCTTTTTCTAGAACTGTGTATGTATATATTTGGCCTAATAGAAATTTTTTTGCATGCAAATTTTCTTGCAGAAGTTAGAGGTATAGGATGGAATTTTGGTTCATGTATGAGAACCACAGTCATGGAGGATTCCCAAGGGTCCTATAGCCACGAAGATGAAATTAGAGGACTATATGTCAACATGGGAAATGTTGAGACTGATTCCAATGGAAGAAGAGCCAAGCATGAGCTTGTAACTATGAGAATCCTGCAAAGAGAAGTGCAGAGCTATAGGGATGATAATGAGAATTTTGTGAAAACTTAGGAAGAGATACTTCAAATTTTGAATATGTTGCAGAGGCAAGACAATAAAGACTATAGCACAAAGAAAACATCTAGTACTAGACAAGTGACAACATATAGATACCATAGTAAAAAGGATGGTGATGTGAATGAAATACAATAAAGGAGTATGAGAAGGAAACATCATTGGCCATAGAAATCCACTAGAGGAGCTCATGAAATTTCAAGTCCAGAGAGCAAGACAAGTGTGTCTCTTGTCAGGAGGTAGAGGAGAAGGCCTAAGGCATATATCTTGTAAGGTGAACTTAGGAAAATCAAGCCCCCAACTTTCAATGGTTAGAAGAGGAAGGGAGAAGAGGTTGAGGCATGGCTATTGGAATTGAAGAAATATTTCCAGCTTCATGATTATCCCTTAAGGGTAGTGTTAACACATAGGATGTACAGAATTCAAGGTCTAGAAAGTTGATCAGAGTATAGTTACAAAATTATTTCATTCATGATGGTGGTTGTAACACACCCAACCCCTAAGTACCCTTTCTAGGGATGGGGCATCAAAATTTTTATTACTTTAATTGTCTCTAATCCTATTTTCAAGGTCTCCATTGTCTTCTACTCATCTGTAGCTTCCTAACAACTTCTACCATGCTCAAATATGAGCTCTGGATTGCAAGTTATAGCCTCCTGAAGCTCTTCGAGAGTTATCATTCAAAGGCCACATGGGTCCATCTCATTCATACCATCCCCAAGTTCCTACATTCACGGTGGGAGTCCATCCACTTTCCAATCCAATGATGAGACTTGATCCTCATTTAATAACAAAGGCTAGAGGGGAGTTCGGATTTTGGCACTTCAACGCTAAATTCCCATTTTCCTTTCTGCACACATATCCCCTGAAATCCGGAACTCTCAAAGGAGCCTGAAATCTTGCCACGTGGCTCCGGCCTTGAGTTGATTTGGCTTTTCTACAACACTACCATCCAAACCTCCAGAGTTCCAAAGGGTCCACCCTTACACATGGTAGTGTATTAAACATAGAGGCAAGTACAAGTGGGTCTTGAGTACTCCACCTTCCAATAAGCCAAGAAAATACGTGTTAGGGGGGTGACATGTAGCAAGGTGTGGCCCCTTCAGTGGGTGACATGTGTCACATTTTAATGGGCACATAGGGTCTRTGAAACGTACTAATCCATGCGAAATGTGKCATTTCAAATGTTGGTCCACGTCACCCTGGGTGATGTCAATGTGCCACATTKCTCTGSACTGATAGCCTTCTAACGCCCTTAGATCAAATGGTTGAGAAGAATCCACATAGATCCATTGATCTACGACATCCGTTACTTTGTAACTTTGGCATTCAGGGGATCTATTGTGAGACCTCCTCCTTACTCCCAGAATGGTCAACATCGGGCTAACCACATTATAGATCTAACGATTGGGAACAGCCCCACAGGGTCCTCAGATCTACGGCTTGCATGACTTCACGAGTTCAACGTTCGAAGGCTTCCGCTCACTTACCACCCCTTTTCTCCTGGAGTGGTCAATGTCAGACTAATCGCAACATGGATCCAATGGACAGGAAGGATCCCGAATCATCCCTAGATATACAACTTGTGCTAATTCAAAGCTACAACCATCAGGGTTTTTGGCATTATAGCAGCTCCATTCTCCTGAAGTAGTACTTCCCTAAAGTGTTGTACGTGGTCCCTCCACTGGTTGATCAGACGGTTAAGAGGGGTTCTCAATGGACTCCCTAGATCCACAACTCACATCAATTCATGAATCCGATGCTCCGGGACTTTGTTGTTATGACACCTATGTTCTCCCTAAATAGTCAATGTCGGACTGACCTCAATGTAGATTCAACGACCAGGAAAACTCTTGATTTCCCTCTGATATGCGGCTTGTGTTACTTCATGATTTGTAAGTGAGTCAGGATTTAATGGAAGGACAGGTCTATCTATCATGGTTGGGGACACTACCACATGTTGATCGACCCTATAGGTAACCGCAGAAACAATTTTTCTTCGACCAGTTTGCAAGTGGTAAGGCCATAACACCCCAAAGTTCTAAACTACGAGAGTTCTGAAGCCAGAAAGGATTTTCTCCTTTTGGGCCTAGCGTAGTGTTTCCAGACCTTGGCCATATGGGTCCTCTGATAATTCTCATGGTCTACACACTTAACTCTTATCTTTGAATTGGTTAAGGCCATGGGCATGAGCCCTCAGTCATACAGGTGAAGGGTTTGAAGGAGGCACCCTCCTTCCACATAGTTCATACTTAGTATTGCCACGAGGGTAAATTTGAGAGGTCGTAAGGACTTAATAATTCCAGTTAACCCTACCCCGACTCTCTTGTAGACCCATGTCCCATAACTCTCTAGTTGCTAAGAAGAGGCACACAAAAGACCATTCAAAATCATGGGTTCACAAAGAAATAGTGATCATTTCTACCTTAATCATTCAATACAAAATTTAGTCATAAACATGTATATTCAATCATCATTTCCAACTCCAGTACACAGAATATGAAAATACTTATTTGAAACTAGAATTGTGAAGAAATTATTGAAAGGGGTGTTTGTTTCCACTCCTAAACGAATTTACCGCTAGCCACCCCCTAGCTAGACCATGATTCTCTAAGAGAGACTCTTTCTTCTTTCTCAATGATAGTCATGGATGAATTTTACCCTCCTCCTTCCACATGAACTTAGCAAATGGTTTTCTCTATACCAAGCAAGGGGTCTTACAATGAGTATCTCCACAGTCACTCATCTTTTCTGCAGCCTCGTTTATTACCTTGGACTAAAAATGTTGCTAGAAACTTCTTGCACACATAATGAGATTGTTTCTCAGTTCTCCTTAAAAATCAGAGAGATGCAAACACTCTTCCCTCTTCTAGATATTAGTCTCTCGACTATGCTTCCTCGCAGATCTCCTTTACCCACAAATCACCTCCTTTCTTTCCTTCCTCAGCAAGATTGTGTGGGTCCAAATACCCAGCTCGTGGTCAGGTATAGAAGCCTTGCAGATGGGTACTCTGCCCCATCCCCTCATTAACTCTTGAGGAGGGATTTTCCAACTACCAACCTGACTGGTAATTCATTTCTGGGTCAAAGCATTATTCTAAGTCTGAGCAATTAAATCGAGTAAGGTACTAGTTTGGTGGGGGTCATCTCATCCATTTTTTGTTCCCCTCACCATCTCTCTCATAGAATCATGATCTATCTTGGAAAACCTCCCTTTCAACAGTTATGCAACACTATCCATTTTTAATTAAGAACATAAATACATACATTACCTTTTAGAACAAAAGGTTCATCAAATCCAACATTCACACATGTTTAGTTTGCCACAATGTTTTGGAAAGTTATAGTTATATTTACAAACTAAGGGGAAACAAGGTTATTACAATCCACTCCCCCTTAAAGGAACATCATCCTCAATGTTCTGCATGTTGATTTGCTCTTTATGTACAGAAGTAAACAAAAATGGGTAATGTTTGTTTCATGGCATCCTCCATTTCCCATGTAGCTTGATCTAGACCAAAGTGTTTCCACAGCACCTTGACCTGTGCAATGGTTTTGTTCCTGAGTGGGATTTCCTTCCTGTCTATTATGCATTGTGGTTTTGGCAGGAATTCTCCCTCTAGTTTGACCTAAATTATAGACCAATCAATTATATCATTAGAGTCATGTGCATATTTCTTCAGTAACGAAACATGGAAAAAATTATGTGCCTTCATTGTGGGAGGAAGTGCTAGTCTATATGCTACAGGTCTCACTTTAACGAAAATTTCAAAGGGACACAATAATGAGGTGCCAACTTGGCAGAGGCTCCCATTCTCAAGGATATTTTCCTAGGTCTAACTCGGAGATACACATGATCCCCTGCTTTGAATTCTCCAAGAGTCCATTTTCTGTCTGCATAGCTTTTCTGTCTATCCTGAGCTATTTTCAGGTTTTGTTTTATATGAACTAATTGTTGTTCCATTTAATTTAGCATATCTGGCCCAATTGTAATTTTTTCTACTGGGTTATCCCAACTAATTTGAATCTTTCATTGTCTACCATAGAGGGCCTCAAAAGGGCTCATCTTCAATGACTCTTGATAGCCAATTGTTGTAGGAAAACTCTACCAGTGGTAGGTAGTCTTTCCACTTCTTGGGATGATGCATCACATGCATACTTAGCATTTCCTCTAACACTTGGTTTACCCTCTCTGTTTGTCCATCATTTTGAGGGTGATAGGCTGTACTAAATAGAAATTTAGTTTTGAAACCAGCAAACATAGACTTCCAAAACTTTGAAGTAAATTTTGTATCTCTGTCGGATATAATTTCCTTGGGCATGCCATGCAATCTACATATCTCTTTCATGAAAATACTAGCAATATCTATTGCCTTGCAAGTTGACTTGATGAGAATGAAGTGAGCAACCTTGCTCAATTTGTCCACAACTACCATGATGGTGTCATTCGTTTTAGTTGATTTTGGTAACCTTGTGATGAAATCAATGGAGATGGTTTCCCATTTCCATTCTAGAAATGGTAGGGGATTCATCATCCATGTTGGATGCCAGTTCTCTTCCTTAACCTGCTGACATTCTTGACATTTATCTAAGTAATCAGCTATGTATTTTTTCAGTCTGGGCCAATAAAATAGTTTCCTAGTGGTTGTGATCATCTTTTGATAACCAGGATGACCAGCATATGGTATTTTGTGTAGTTCATCCATTATGAACCTCTTCAAGTCATCACAATTTTGAATATACAACCTACCTTTGTAAGTTAGAAGACCATCATTCAACAATTGATAACCCTCATACTTCATCCCTGTGGGATCTTGTTCTAAGTATAATTTCACAGTTTTAAAAAACACATATGTTTCTTGTGCACTTTTGACCTTCTCCTTGATGTTTGTTTCACAGGTGCTTATAGCTACCAAGTGAATCACTTTCATTCTTCTGCTAAAGGGAATCATCCACCCTATTTTCTTTTCCTTTGATATGTTTGATTTCAAAATCAAACTCACGAAGGAGAGCCATCCATCTAGCTTGTCTAGTATTGAGCTTTGGTTGATCAAACAGATATCTCAACCCACTATGGTCTGTCATAAGTAAAAATATTCTACTTAGGAGGTAATGCCTCCACATTTTTAAAGCATGTACTATGGAAGCTAATTCTAGATCGTGGTTCCCATAATTGATTTTGTGCTCATTCAATTTTTTGGATTCGTAGCAGATTACATGTCCTTCTTGCATAAGGACTCCTCTAAGCCCTTCCTTGCAGGCATCTGTACACATAAGGAAGTCCTTGCTTGGATTTGAAATATTCAACACAGTTGCATTGGTTAGAAGGTATTTCATCTGTTTTAATCTTTGTTCACATTATGATGACCAAATGAATTTAACTCCATTTCTCTGAAGGGAGGTGATTGGGAAAACAATCTTGGAAAATCCCTTGGGCCTTTATGAACCTCTTATAGTATCCTTCTAGGCCCATAAAGGATCTGATATCAGATACATCCTTTGGGGTAGGCCAATCCATAATGAATTTGATGTTTTCAGGATCAACTGTCACTCCTTCTTCAAAAATAACATGGCCTAAGTAATGAACTTGTTTATGGAAAAAGTCACACTTACTAAACTTAGCATAGAGATGATGTTCTCTTATCACTTGAAGAACTAGTTTGAGATGTTCTTCATGCTCTTCCATATTTTTGGAATAGATTAGGATATCATCAATGAAAACCAATACAAATATGTCCAAGAACTTACTAAGTACATTATTCATTAAGCACATAAAACTGGTTGGTGCATTGGTTAGCCCAAATGGAACCACCACAAATTCATAGTGACCATATCTTGTCCTAAAGGTTGTTTTGTGGATGTCTTCATCCTTAATTTGGACCCGATGGTATCCATACCTCAAGTCAATCTCAGAGAAGATTGTAGCACCCCTTAATTGTTCAAACAAGTCATATATCCTTGGCAAGGGATACTTATTCTTCATGGTCATCTTATTAAGTTGTTTATAGTCTATGCACAACTTGAGTGTGTCATCCTTATTTTTCACAAACAAGGTTGGATCTCCCCATGGAGACATAATAGGTTGAATGTATCATTTTTCCATCATCTCCTTTAGTTGTAGTTTGAGCTCAACCAACTCTAGTGTACTCATTCTATAGGGTTTTCTAGACACTGGCACCGCTCCTTGTGCAAGTTCTATTGAAAAGTCAATATCTCTTCTTGGAGGTAGACCTGGTACCTCTTCTGGAAACACATATTTATACTCTCTTAATATGGGATGGTCCTCTAGGCTTGTCTTGTTGTTCTCAACAAAGTTGAACACTTTTATTGCATACAAAGTACATCCTTTTCTGCAATACTTCTTCACTTGAAGGGCTAATATTTGTCTCACTAAGACAAGATTTTAGATCCATTATAGGGTTATCTTTCTCCCCTCTTCATCTTCACACTCCAAAGTTTTATTGTAACAGTTCAACTTGGTTTTATGGGTAGCCAACCAGTCCATACCAATAACCAGGTCATAAGATCCTAAAGGGAGCATGTTTAGGGTTTCAAGGGTGGGTAATCCATTCATAATGAATTGGCATGATGGTATGACCTGTGTTACTTCTATTTTGGTTCCAGTGGCTAGTTGTACCATCCATGATTTAACATGTTTCACTTGCCACAATTTACATTTCTCAACAATTTGAGGGGAAACATAACTTAAATTAGAACCACGGTCAATTAAAATGGAAACTAGATGGTTGGAAATCATACCTTCCATCTCCACCACTGAAGCTTGGTGGTCATATTATTTATTATCCAAGGGTGCATAAATTTGTGGCATGCTCCTAGCCACATCATTGACTGTGGTAGCCTCTTGGATGTTGTAGACCCTCCTATTGTTCGGTTTCCTATGTGGACAATCCCTTAGCATATGTTCTTCTCCACAACCCTAACATTTCAAGGGTTGTCTCTTTGTGTTATCAGTCTTACCTGGGGCTTCTCCAAAGGGTTTATTTCCACTTTGAGATGGGAAATTTTGTTGATATACACTTTTAGTAGGAAGGCTCATCTTAGAACATTTCCCATGGTTATTAAATATTGAGGTTTTAAACTCCTTCTTCTTGAATCCCGAATCACTTTTCTTCTTCCAGTCCTCATGAGGTTCTATCTTATTCTTGAATTTCTCATATCAATACCTTTCCTTATGCATATTGTCTTCTAAGGTCTTTGTCTCATAAAATAAAATTATGTCTCGAAAGGACTGATGTAATCCACTAATGAATCATTGCATCTTTACTTTTTCATCCTTTATGTAGGGCACATACCTTATCAGCTCAAGGAATTTGTTGATATATTCATCTATTGTGAGTTGTCCCAAATTGACTTCATATAACTCCTTGGTCTTCTCATCAAAGTATTTCTCTGAAAAATGATTCTTCTTGAAGTATTTCTCAAATTGTTTCCATGAAAATTCATTCTCATGGATTCCTTTCACATTCCTAATGTCCTCCTACCAAATGGAGTCATTTCCATTCAGGTTGAAAATGGTTATTTGAGCCTTTAAGTTTTCAGAGTATTCATGGACTCTAAAGTACTTCTTCAAGCCAAGAAACCAAACTTATGCTTCTTCCCCCTTCTTAATCTCTCCATCGAAAGTGGTTGGTTTAGATTTATTAAACTCTTTAGAGTCATGGCTCTTGGAATTTTTCCTCTTCTTTCTTCTCCTCTGGGAATATGAACTAGTTTTGCTACTAGTAGATCCCTTGGAGTTGTCAATTTCCTTACCAGAGGATTCTTCCAGTGAGTGCATATTGACTCCATGTTGGGCCTTATTTGAGNTCTTGGAATTTTTCCTCTTCTTTCTTCTCCTCTGGGAATATGAACTAGTTTTGCTACTAGTAGATCCCTTGGAGTTGTCAATTTCCTTACCAGAGGATTCTTCCAGTGAGTGCATATTGACTCCATGTTGGGCCTTATTTGAGGTTCTTTTCCTTGTGTGGCCACTTTCAGGGCCATGCTTTCTTATCTCAGGTGGACTTTGAGTTTTATTAGTATGATGTATGTCCACATGACTGGTTTCTGGTCCATGTTGCAGCTGAATTTGTATATATGATAATATATGAAGTAAGATTGCGTTAATTTCAGTTTGATTTTCCTGCTCTTTTACCATCCTTTCATTGTTATCCTTACAACTCTATAATTCTGCCATGAGGCTTCTTATGGTTTCATCCAAATCTAGATGGGTTTCCACCACCCTCCTTTCATCAGATTATTCCTCTTTATTGTGGAATCTTTCCCCCAATTCATGGTGTGTCACCATCCTTTATGTTGTAGTTTTACAATGGTTCACTGACTTCTTGAGTTTTGATAAAACATTTTGTGTTAGTTAATGATCTACTAGTTTATGAATCAACACACAGTTTAGATTTTTCAAAACATATAAAACAACAGAAAGTTTAATTCGTTCCTTTAGTAGAGGTTTAAATAAGACTCTTAGGAATGGGGTAAGATAGGTTGTTACCCTTAAAAGTTATCTAATAATATTTTTATGCGACTCGTTCATGAGCCCAAGTACCCTTTATGATATTTTTATGTTGTTTCCTGCTATGATACCCATTTGTAACACACCCGACCTTTAAGTACCCTTTATAGGGATGGGGCATCAAAATTTATCTTAATTTAATCGTATTGAATCCTCTTTCCAAGGTATCCATTCTCTTCTACTCATTTGTAGCTTCCTAACGACTACTACCAGGCTCAAATCTGAGATCCAGATTGCAAGTTATGGCCT
>SNQJ01S0070113.1:77848-90235 GCA_010110895.2 Picea sitchensis
TGTTACTTCACGATTGGTAAGTGGGTCAGGATTTAATGATGGGATGGGTCCATCTGTCATGGTTAGGGACATCACCACATGTCAATCGACCCTGTAGGTAATTGTAGAAACAAGTTACTTTCGGTCGGTTTGCAAGTGGTAAGGCCATAACACCTCGGAGCTCCAAACTCATAGAGGTCCGAAGCCAAAAAAGGCTTAGCTATTATTAGGCCTAGAGAAGGGTTCCCAAACCTTGTTCATATGGATCCTCTGATAATTCTCGTGGTATACACACTTAAATCTTAGTTGTGAATTGGTTAAGGCCACGGGAATCAGCCCTCGGTCATACAGGTGAAGGGTATAAAGGAGGTGCCCTCCTTCCACAGAGTTTGAACTTAGTATTCCTGCGAGGGTAAATTTGAGAGATCGACAAGACCTAAGAATTCTAGTCAACCCTACCTTGAGTCTCTTACAGACCCCCATAACTCTCTAGCTGCTAAGATGAGGCACAAAAAATACCATTCAAAATCACGGGTTCACAGAGAAACAATGAGCATTTCTACCTTACTCATTCAATACAGAATTTAGTCGTAGACATGTATATTCAATCATCATTTCCATTCCAGTACATAGAGTATGGAAATACTTATTAGAAACCTGAATCATGAAGCGACTATTGAAAGGGGTGTCTATTTCCACCCAACCATAGGAACAACCACTCATGAATGGATTTACCATTGGACACCCCCTAGTTAGACCATGATTCTTTGAGATAGACTCTTTCTTCTTGCTCACCGACAGTCAGGGATGGAGGTTACTCTTCTCCTCCCATAGGAACTTAGGAAACGGTTTTCTCTGTACCAAGCAAGGGGGCCTGCAATGAGTACCTCCATAGTCACTTGTCTTCTTTGTAGCCTTGTTTATCATCTTGGACTGAAAACAATTCCATCAACTTCTTGCACCCAGAACGAGCTTGTTTCTCAATTATCCTTAAAATCCAGAGTGTTGCAAGTGCTCTTCCCTCTTCTGGAGATTGGTCTCTCGACTCTTCTTCCTCACAGATCTCATATTCCCAAAAATCACCTCATTTCTTTCCTTCCTTAGAAATATTGCGTTGGTATGAATCCCCAGCTCATGGTTAGGTTTCGAAGCCTTGCAAATGGGTACTCTGTCCCATCCCCTTATTAACTCTTGAGAAGGGATTTTCCAACTACCAGCCTGACTGATAATTCATTTATGGATCAGAGGACTATTTTGGGTCCAAGCAATTAAATATAGTAAGGTATTGTTTTGGTGGGGGTCATCTCAACCATTTTTGGTTCCCCTCACCATCTCTCTCATAGAATCATGATATGTCTTGGAAAACCCCCCTTTCAACAAATATGCAACACTATCCATTTATAATTAATAACATAAATGCTTACATTACCTTTTATAACAAAAGGTTCATCAAATCCAACATTCACACATGTTTAGTCTTCCATAGTCTTTTGGAAAGTTATAGTTGTATTTACAAGCTGGGGGGGAACAGGGGTATTACAGTGGTTGTCATCATTAGCAGGAGAGGGAAATTTTTGGTCATATATGCCTCTCAGTTTAAAGCCTTCATGCAGTCTTTGGTTACATGTTCTCATAATCCAAACACAAGCTTATATTTCTTTCTTGTAACCACTGTATATTGTTGCTAACAGTTACATATTTTTTGCATTGCAAACTGTTACATATTTTCTATGTTGCAAACTCTTTGCACTTATCATATCCTACAATATTGGTATCTTAAACCCTATCCATTTTCAAGTTTGTTATACCAAAGGAGAAATTTACAGTTTCCTCTTGCAACAGTAACCTTATCCACTATATTATTGTGCGCATCAAACTGTGTGATGCGAAACTAGCACTGTGAACCCTTTATTTTCTGATAGATCAAACCCTCCTCAACTGAGATTCACCTAGGTATGAGGTCTTAACCTCTCAAAATCATTTTTATCCTTAGACGTGGGAACTCTTGCAAGCCTGTCATAAAAACCTTGTTCAACTCGTGCTGCAAACTAGCATTGCGAACTTAACAAATGTGCCGCAAACCCTTTGTTTTACACATAGTTGCTTGAATTTCTTTCTGTCTGCAGTCTCATCCAAGTTGGATTTATGTTTTTCTTTTCTCATCGCTTACCTTGAATCAAGTTCATCCTCACACTATTGTTGTGCATAAATTGTTCATTCAAGTAAACCCTAAGTTGTGTCAGTTTTGTAAACAAGCCCTAAATTTCATGTTTTTATTATATATCTCATAACAAATTGCTATAAGAGAGTACAAGAGTCTTTCAAAATAGTCATCATGGATAGTCAACAAGGTAGTAAGATTCTCAAAGGGGGAGAGATTGTCAAATTTGAACCACATGACATGCAACTCAACAATTCTGAACTATTTTTTTAAGGAAACTTTCTAGAGGGTGGGCTACTTGAATTTTTATGAAGAAGTGCAAAGGCCACTAGGAGTACCAGGAAAAGATGAATACATGATACTATTTCCCATCAACGTAATTTTTTCCATGGTTCAGTTTTTGCATATAATTATAACCTGAGTAATGATTTTGGGTCTTGTGCTAAGGCTACCATATTCATATGATTTCTAAAGCTTACTTCATGTTTCAAGAGGTTTGTAGCAGAATCTGAAATGTTTTTCCCAACTTCTTATGCAAGTTTTAAAGGTTGGAATCGTTTTGGAGGTAAAAAGGAACCTACAGGAAAGTTCGTAGTGTGTGGTGTCAAAGGTGATGTGAACTGGTAAGTTTGGGATAGTTTGCAGTGAATTAGTACAAAACAAAGTCATTTTTTCATCATAACTTTTAAATTCCAATTTGGGTTCTTCTAAAAAACAAATTGGAGATGAATCATAATATCATGGACTTTCTAACTAAAAATCAGTCTGACCCAGTTTGTCATTTGGGCTAAAAGTTGAAATCGTCATCTACATGAAAGTTTGCAGTGAATCCTGAAATTGCGCTACAAACTCTAACAGTTTGATAAATCTGAGTTGTAGGAGGGTTGGCACCTATCTGAGGGGGTTCAAATGGTTTCCTAGGAGGTATTTGGATATGAGGGACATGTTTTCTATCACCAAATCAAGTAACATGACCTATTTCAAAAAAGCATTTATCAGAATAGACAAGATCCAAAAAAATAGGAGCTAGGTGGATTTTATGTTTCACCTCGTTGTAACAACTCCTAGAGATAAGGGAATCCAATGTAACCACTTGGGATTATACCTATTTAGATTATGAGGGATTGATACACTATAGATAGCAGTGGTTTTGTTGAGGAAAGGGTTGGATTCATGATCCAAGAGAGGAGAGAGTTGGAGGAGTAGTTTAGTTGCTTATTTGTAAGCCTGAGGGCATGTTTGTAATCAACATTTATGCCATTAAAGATTCATGAGAGTTGTTTATCATATTGTATTATTTGTTTTCCATTTATATTTTCATCCTCTTGCTTGGATATATTGCAGGTTTTGAGGATCATAGCTGCCATTGATTGATGGATTCATCAACAACAAAGGATCTGTTGTAGCTTTCCCATTAAATCATTGTTTATTGTTTAATTAATATTTAATATGTTTGCAGAAAGGATATTTGTACGATGGATTTTCTTCCTTTTGTCATATTCTCTATGCTTCTATCCATAATGATATAAAACCTTTATCTGGTATACATTTTAATTTCCTTTGATATTTAGGATGTTATGACTCCATTCCCAATGGAATGTCTCTGCAGACAGTTTTTTTCCCTCTCCCTTTCTTACTCAGTGGTGTTGATCCACTCAAGTATAAACGTGTTTTAATAATTTATATTTTGATGGGTACTGTGATTGTTCTTAAAGAATTCTAAGAACAACTCCTGGTGCTAATAGGTATAATGAGAATTGAAACCTACCACTTGTAAGGAAAGACAACCATGTGGTGGGATCAACTTAAGAAATCCAAACACCTTGATGAGAAGAAGGTCTCATGGAGGAAATTCAAAGGACATATCCAAGAGAAATATTTTTCAGAGAATTACTATGAAAGAAATATGAAAGAGTTCTTTGAAATCAATTTGGGAAACATGACAATGGATAAATATGAAAAGAGGTTCTTTGAGGTGCTGAAGTATGTGGGATTCATAAAGGATGAAAAAGGGAAAAATACAAATATTTATAAGTGATTTACCTTCCTTCTACAGTGACAAGATAAACTATGATAACCCCGGGACTTTGGAGGAGGCCATAAGGATAGAAAATCATCTTTATGAATAGAGCAGAGGGAGGACAATTTTCCAAAAATATTGGATTCAAAAGATGAAAGGGAAGAGGGATCAAAGGAAGAAATTTTTTAAGACACCCTTTTTCAAGAAAAACTCTAATGTAAATCAGCAAGTATATTAAACCCAAAATGAGCATAAGATGACAGATTCATTTGGAAAAAGGCCAAGGCACCGACCTATACAATGTTGGGGACGTGAGGGAAGTCACTCATATAGGGACTTCCCTTACAAAGGATAGAGAATGAGGATTATCCACAACATTCAAGAGTATGAAATAGTTGAAGATATGGGGGGAAACATACCAAGGATTTATGCATCCTTGGACAACAAGCAAGAAAAATATCAATTCCCCATGATCAAAGTGGAACGTAAGATTGATAATCATGCCATATAATTTTTAATTTATTTTAGAGCTATCCATAGTTACATAAAATCTAACATTGTTGAAATATTTCACTTACAAAAGAGTAAGCATAAGATTTCTTTGTTATTTCAATTATCCATAGGTTCTAAGAGGAAAATTAATGAGCTATCTAAATATTTCCCAATAAACATGAATGGATTCAACAAAAAGGTGGATGTGAACACCATACCACTAGGTTCATATGATTGTCTAATTGGCATGGATTGGTTGGAGAAACAATACATTGTCCTAGACTGTTATAACAAGAGAATCATTTCTCTTGATGAATAAGAGAAGTGAGGAAAATTTTGAGGCATTCCAAGAGTTGTAGATATTAGAGAAATAATGTCCATGCAGTTTAACAAGAGTTTCAAAAAGGGATGTCATATTTTTGTAGCACATATGGAAGAGACAGTCAGAGATAAAGTGTCAAGTATTGAAGACCATTTAGTCTTAAAATATTTTGAAGATGTTTTGGGAGAAATCCCAGGATTTACACCAAAGAGAGACATTTATTTCTCTATTCATTTGGTGCTAGGATCTGCCCCAGTGTCCAAGACATGTTACACAATTGGAAAACCTGAATTGAAGAGGTTGCATATGCATCTTGAAGAAATTTTGAAGAATGGGTATATACACCCAAGTGTGTCACCTTGGGGTGCCCCAGTTCTATTTGTGAAGAAGAAAGATGGAACCTTAAGGATGTGTATTGATTTTTGACAATTGAATAAGGTAACCATAAAGAACAAATATCCTTTTCCAAGGATTGATAATCTATTTGATTAGCTGAAAGGTGCAAGAATTTTTTCCAAGATCGACTTGAGTTCAGGCTATCATCAAGTGAGGATAAAGGAAGAAGATATCAACAAGACAATGTTTAGAACAAGATATGGGCATTATGAATTTACGGTAGTTTCATTTGGGCTATCAAATTCTCTAGTTGTTTTCATGTTCTTGATGAATGGAGTGTTCAAAGAATGCTTGGACAAGTTTTTGAGTGTGTTCCTCGATGATGCACTCATCTACTCAAGGAAAAAAAGGAACATGAGAAAAATTTAAGAATGGTGTTGAAAGTTTTGAGAGAGCGCAAATTGTATTCCAAGCTAAGTAAGTGCATATTTTATCAAAATAATATTCATTTCTCGGGGCACATTCTTTCAGAATATGGGATAGAAGTTGGTCCCAAGAAGATAAATGTCATTAGAGGATGGCCAACGCCAATAAATGTGACATAGGTAAGATCATTTATGGGTCTTGTCGATTATTATCGAAGATTCATAAAATGATTTTCCAATATTGCAAACCCAATCACTTCTTTACAAAACAGGGGAGTGAAATTTGAATGCACTACCGAGTGTGAAGAGATATTTCAATAGCTGAAAGAAATTTTGACAAGTGCACCGGTCTTGAAGATTGTATATATGGATGAATATTTTGTAATGTGTGTTGATGTGTGCAAGGAAGGGATTGGGGGAGTTTCTCACTCAAAAGAATCATGAGAGGAATTATGTTACACATTACTTGGAATTAGCAGTTATTGTTCATGCGCTAAAAATGTGGAGGCATTACCTTATGGGAAGAAGATTTGAGCTAAGGATATACCATTGTGGTCTAAAGCATTTGTTTGGTCAACCAACATTAAATTTCAGGAAAACTAGATGGCTCGAATTTCTTAGTGAATATGACTTTGAAATTAAGCATATAAAAGGAAAAGAAAATTAGGTGGTTGATGCACTTAAAATAAGAGCATGTGAGATGCATATGGCATCCATCGACCTATACAGATCATATTTAAATGATAAAATTATTGATGTAGAAATTTTAGATCAACAATATTTACAAATAAAAGAAACATTATAGCAAGGAAATTTACAATAGAAATTTTAAAATTATGAGTTGCAAGAGGATGGAATTCTCATGTACAAAGGAAAAATAAGTGTGTCAAATTCAGGATAGATGAAAAAAAAAATGTTGAGGGAAATACACAATGTACCATATGATGAGAACCCATGATATGAAAAATTAATTGSAATTGTAAGAATACAATACTTTTAGCCAGGAATGAAGAAAGAAGTGGCTAATTATATAGCCAGATGCCTAGAATGTCAAAAGGTGAAGACAAAGCAAAGACATATAGCTCGACTTTTACAGCCATTTCTCATTCCTGAGTGGAAATGGGAAGTGGTTATAATTTATTTTATTACAAAGCTACCCAGAACAATGAAGCAGCATGATTCCATCATGGTGGTGGTGGACAAATCAATGAAGGTTGCACATTTTATTCCTATGAAGACTACACTCAAGGAAACAAACATTGCATAAATCTATATGAAATATTTTTCCAAGATACATGGGGTGCATAAAGAAATAGTTTCATATAGAGATCCAAAGTTCACATCCAAATTTTGGAAAGATTTCTTCAAAGGCTTTCAGACAAATTTAAATCTCAGTATAATGTATCACCCAAAATCATATGGGAAAATAAAGAGAACCAATAGAATAATTGAAGACATGCTTAGAATGTATGTGATGGAATATCCATCAAAGTGGTAATATTATATCCACTTAGTTGAATTCGCTTACAATAGTGGGTATTAGGCTTCATTAAAAATGAACCCATTTGAAGCATTGTATGGAAGGAAGTGTAACACACCAATAGGTTGGGATAACCCAAGTGACAGAGTTATCATTGGACCATATTTGTTGAAGGAAATGGAAGAGCAGATGACAAAGATCAAGCAGAATTTAAAGGATGCATGAGATAGGAAGAAAATTTATTCCTACAAGAACAAAGTTTTCAGATATTTTGAAGTGGATGAGCATGTAATTTTTAAAGTGAAAGTGAAGAGAAGTTTGCTAAGATTGGGTTGCTTCCCATGGTTGGCAACAAGATACGTTAGGCCTTTTGAGATCTTAGAAAAGGTAGACCCAGATGCGTACATGCTAGCATTTTCTTCATCCATGAGAGTGCATAATGTATTTCATGTGTCATTATTAAAATAAATATTTGTTTGTCCCTAATCACATAATTGATTGGACTGTGATCCAGGTGGAACATGAAGGGGATTTATGGGTGGAACCAATATGCATCATAGATTAGAAAGTCAAAGTGCTCAAGAAAAAATCCATAGTCCTGGTAAAGGTACAATGGAACTTCTATGGTCTTGGAGATGCAACGTGGGAGCATGAAGAAACCATGTGGGAGGAATACCCACAAATTTTTGACAAATTTTAAAGAACACAGGAGCTAAAAATGCAAGACTCCATTTTTGAGAAACTAGATTTTTGAAAACACATCTAAAATTTTATGGTCACCTACGTTGAAGACCTTGATAAAAGAAAGATGCATTCCAATGGACTAAGGGAAGTGAAGGGGGAGCATTCATTAGGTCAACAAGCTAATATAAATAAGAGATTATGGTTGGAACTATTGTTGGAGTTGTGAAATTGCAGAATTTTATTTTTCTAAGCATTGTGATGTAAATTTGTATATGTATCTCAGCATGGTGTTGTGCACCAAGGATAGTGAACAATTGTAAGGGATGGGGAATATAAAATCCCCTCTATAATCCCCATTTTAATTAATTCATAATGTAGATATGAAATGTGGTTATGGCCAAGCGATGTAATATGTGAATTGTATTTTCTGATTTTAATAAATAAAATGAGATGCCAGTTATTGGAGGACATGGACAGAGATGGGGGTTAAGTTTTTCACAAGATAAGGGAGTGTATAAGAGGTTTCCAAGGGGGAAACCATTTCTAGGTATTGATTCAAACCCACTTTCGTTAATTTTATTATCGAATGGGTCAACCTTCTATTTTCTAGTTGAATGTATGAGAGCCCAATCATTAAACGTATGTAAGAGGGTGGGTGTAAAAATCACATTACATAGTTATTGGGAGCATGGGGTTGAAGTAAAATAAACATTGGGCAGTGTGAGCATTCAACTAGTTTGGGGGAAAAGGAAATTTTTATGGCCAAAGAGGGAATATTTGGCATTCACGTTTTTGCATGAACAAGAAGCAGGGAACATAGGAGAAGAGAACTGGAGCAACAAAGGAGGGAAAATTATGGAAAATTATGGAGTGTTTTTAATCCTTTTTGGAGTTGAATAATGAAGAGCCAGGTTTTCAATCCTTAAGAGTGAACTCTTGTATGAGTTGCACTATAACAATAAGTGATCATTGTTGTTTTACTAGTAGTTTTCCTATCAGTAAGTTCCCTGGAGTTCCCATTAGTGAGATTCTCGGTTATGTATGCCAGAGAGACCCTGAAAAATGAATGAGACTTCATATAGACTAAGATCAATGAAGGGGTACATTCCTTGGGTTGGGAAGGTCAAGAGGAAGAGAGCTGGTGGAAATTAGAATAGTTGTAGGAGAATACTAGTGGGCTGTGGGATATCTAAGTTGTGAGTGGACTGTGAGAGACACCCTCTTTTGTGGAATACTATCCCTATATAAGGAATGACTTGATGTTTATATATAGAACAATAAGTCTATGGTTGGGTGGAACATTCGTCTCAAGCATCTCATTTCACAACTGTTTTAAAAAATTAAGTGTTTACCTGTTTTTTTGAGTTATTATGAGTTAATTGTTGTGTCTTTTTACTCTTTGTATGAGAAGGAATTATATGTTGTTGTGATAAATTTATTTTTTTCATTCATGTTTATTTAACATGATGTAGCTACAATTAATTAATGGCAGTTGAATGGTTAAGCCCATGTGTATTCCTTTAACTGGTAAGTTATAGGATTAGTTAGCAGAAACTTTTTAATTTATGTATAATTCCACATGGTAATTTTCTTCATTTAAGTTGGGGAACGTTACAAATAAGAACCTTTCATTCTATGTAAAACCAAGAAAAAGAATGAACAAGGAAGACCCAACAACCAAAAAGATATGGTTAATATATACATGCCCACAAAGCACCATACGACTTTCCCCAAGAAGGCCTCATAACCACCTTCCCAACTAACTCAAAGGTTAGGAATAATATAATATAATAATTGTCTTAGACACTTTATCCCCCTCTCTTGTGGAATCATATCCCCCTATGAATATATCTTTTTTTTTCTAAAGTCAATGATGCATTTGTTATTATTATTATTCAAAGTATTGCATTGTTAGGGTCTCCAGAATTTCATCATACACAAGCATACATAGCTAAATTGGGGATCAAAATTAGTGTATTACATTTTGGATGATGATGTTGAAGATATACCTATTAAGACTCTACCTCCACCAACTGAATACATTCCTCCATTTTCTCCATACGATTTGGAACCATAGACCTCCCTGCATGCCTTGATTGGTATTTCTACTCCCCAAGCCCTCAAATTGATTGGCTACATCAAACATCACAAAGTAATTGTCTTGATTGACAACGGTAGCACCCATAATCTCATTCATCGACATGTACCTCAAGAAACACACTACTACATCCATGTTGCAGGAAAATTCCATATCATGATTTCTAATGGTGGTTATATGAAATGCGATGGTTGTTGGGAAAATGTGTAGCTTAAAATGTGTGATTATTCCTTGAAAACCCACATGTTTTCTATTGAAATGAATGGTTGTGACAATGTCTTRGGTGTTGAATGGTTACAGACATTAGGTCCCATCACCGTGGTTTTTTTATAGTTATACATGAGTTTCYAGCAGGAGAGGCATCATTGCAYTTATAAAGGAATCACAGTCAATTCTTCATAGATCATCAACTCCCACCGTATGGAAAATCTTCTTAGAAAATGATATTCAGGAKTTGTGGCTCAATTCCATGCCAATAAAKACTTTAAGGCACCTTCTCAACCCATCCATCCTGGTATGCAGTTATTCTTAGCCAAACACCAATCCATATTTGAAACTCCCCAAGGCCTACCTATTGGTTGTGGAGCTTGAATATCTTCATGTTTCATAGTATTAATTTTAATCTAATCTTATACCCCATGAATATTGTACACCCTAGAATACTGTACACACATCCATGCGAGGGGGTTGCATGGGGTTTCGCAGATATGACGGTAGAAGTTATTTTAGTGATTTTTTCCCTAGAAGGCAACCCTCTTTTATGAGGGAATTGTATTGTGGTTGTGTATCATTACGAATATTGTATTCTGAGAGAGGATATTGTGAGAGAAAGAAGGGAAAGTTACAAAGATTGTGTCATAGGTTGTATCCCTTAATTTTGTTGGATAATAAAAAGGAAGAACCTGGAATTTTCTCTGGTGGACATAGCCCACACTAGGTGAACCAGATATATTTGTTTCTCTATTGTATTATGTATCTTCTGTGTTTTATTTACACATTTGTTTTATTGTATTTCTCTGTGATCCTGTTTTTTTTAACTACCGGTATCAGAGAAAAAGGTAAATCAGAGGAAAAGAGGGTTCCTGGTTCGAGTGGGAGCAATGGCAGAAGATGGAAAGTTTAGGGTAAAAAATTTAATGGCCAAAAATACCAGTTATGGAAGATGCATATGGAAGATTATTTATATCAGCAGTATTTATTCCTACCATTGGGCGGAATAACAAAGAATTTGACATCCATGAAGGACAAAGAATGGGAGGTTCTTAACAGAAAGGAACTAGGAACGATACAGTTGAGCCTAGCAGCGTCGGTGGATTTCAATATTTTGAAAGAAAAGACAATGAAGTAGATGATGGATGCATTGGATAAGTTGTATGAAAAACCATCATTGTCCAATAAGGTATTTCTAATGAAGAGATTATTTAATATGAAGATGCCAGAAGGTGGGTCTATTGCAGATCATTTAAATGAATTTAATACAGTTATTAACCAGCTAAGTTATGTAAAAGTGGACTTTGATGATGAGGTCAGGTCTCTTCTAATATTGTGCTTATTACTAGAAAGCAGGAATGGGTTGGTCATGGTTGTAAGTAACTCTGTCTTTGGTTCAAACACTTTAAAATTTGATGATGTTGTTGGTGTTATCCTTAGCGAGGAAATGCAACAGAAAAGAACAGGTGAGACATCAGGTAATGCGTTAAACATGGAGAACATGGGAAGGAAAAAGGATAGAAGAAAGGGCTCAAGGAATCATGAGAATTCTAGGAAGGCCATATCCAAATCTAGTCTAGGAAAGATAGAGTGTTGGAATTGTGGGAAGAAAGGACATATGAAGAAATACTACAGAGCTCCAAATAAACATAGAGATGGACAACAAGTGAAAAATCAGGAAGCAAATGCAATAGGTAATGTGTTACACTATGCTTTGATTCTTTCTATAAACAATATTTTTGAGTCTTGGGTAGTAGATTCAGGGGATTCATTTCATGCCATGCCCCATAGAAAAAAAAATCTAGATTATGTTTAAGGTGATTTTGGACAGGTTCATTTGGGTGATGATGCACCATGCAAAATTGTTGGAATGGGAAAGGTAAAAATAAAGAAAAGGAATGGAAACCAATGGTTGTTGAAAGAGGTAATACATGTTCCAGATCTAAGGAAAAACATAATTTAAACAGGGAGGTTGGAAAGTGAAGGTTGTATATCCATATTTACATATAAGGTGTGGAAGGTCACCAAAGGATCATTGGTTATAGAAAAAGGAGAGAAGGTAGGTACATTGTACTGGTAATACTGACTCTTATATCTATTTAGCTTCTACAGGAGTGGATACAACACTATGGCATCATAGGATTAGACACATGAGTGAGAAGCAGATGTAGATACTTCAA
>SNQJ01S0070114.1:0-38686 GCA_010110895.2 Picea sitchensis
GGGTAATGAATAAATGTTGAATGCTAATTGATGAGTTTTTGTGCAAGAGGGAAGTTTTGGGAAAAAGAGCCCCACACTCATTCACCCCCCCTTCTAAGTGTGGTAGGTGTGTCCAACAATCAATACACAATATTTCCCAAAATTGCGAAAAGATGTCGAGCACTTCGAGGTTTCAAGGTTCGGGATTTCATGAATACACAAGTCAATCATCAATACACAACAACTCTCGAATTTGCGAAAGGTGATCAGTATTTCGGGAATTTAGAGTTTGGGATTTCGCGAGTGCAAGTGTCCAAACAACAACATATACAAACCTCCAAAATGCGAAAAAGGGAAGGTGGGTCCCGCACTTCAGGATTTCAGGGTTCAGAACTTCGCGAGTTCTGATGTCCAAACAACAACATATACAAACCTCCGAAATGCGAAAAAGGGAAGGTGGGTCCCACACTTTAGGATTTTGGGGTTCAAAACTTTGCGAGTTCCAATGTCCAAACATCGACATAAACAATTCTCCGAAATGCGAAAAAGGAAAAGGTGAGACCCACATTTCGGGATTTCGGGGTTCGAGACTTCGCGAGTTTCGGTGTCCAAACATCGACATAAACAATTTTCCAAAATGTGGAAAAAGAAAAGGTGAGACCCATATTTCGGGATTTCGAGGGTTCGCGGTTTCACGGTTTTCATACTCAATATACAACAATTCCCGTATTGCGAAAAGAAAGGAACTAACATTTCAGGATTTCGGGGTTCGAGGTTTCAGGTTTTTTAAAAAACCCAACAACAACACACAACACACAACCACTCCCGAATTCAAAAAAGGTGAAGGGATGTAGGACAACACTTCGGGATTTCGGGATTCAGGATTTTGGGGTTTGAAACTACCAAACAACAACACACTACAACTCCCGAATTCTGAAAAGTGAAGGCTTCAGGGTTTCAAACGCCAAACATCCAACATAAACAAACTTCTGAAAAGATGTGAAAAGGAGAAGGTGGGTCCCGCATTTCGGGGTTTCGGGGTTCATAACTTCATGAATTCAAATGCCCCAAACCTCTTATGTAACCAACTTCCGAAATGCGAAAAGGGGGAGCTTCGGTGATTCAGGATTCGAAACTTTGCGAGTTCAGAATCCATACATCAATATACATGAACCTCCAAAAGGTGAAAAGAAATTTGGACTGAGTTTTCCTCATAGAATTCCGAAAGCCTAAGGTCTTAGGAATTTTCCACGCATAGAAGAGTACAAAGGATAAAATTTTCTGTATAAGGTAAATTCTTATAATATTCACTTAGAGCCTCTTTTAAGAAATGCACTAAACATCAATAGTATTGGATCTGTGCATCTATGTAAATACATGATTAAGAATATCATTCCATCATAGATTGGTCATTTTAAAAGACATTCTGAGGGATCTGAGTTTGGTTTCCTGGGGATGTATCTACAGAGAGGATCTGCCTCATTGTCATTAATCTCCTCCCTTCCGTACTTACTTATAGAAATACAATTATAGATTTCCTTCACGTATAATCCCCACAACAAACAAAAATGGAAAACGTTACAGTTCCAATTTAATCAATACAATGCATCAGAAAAATCATTCAGACAGAGAGTGGACATCATTCCAGTTCGGATTTAATATGACATCGAAATAAAAACATAACCATTCATAATAGAGAGGGGCAAATCAACATATCTGAATCCAATCCACGGGAAGACAAAGGGAACAACCGCATTCCTCCCAACCATAGAACAGGGCAACCAAAATCACTTTCCCGATTCACCCCCTAGCCTAACCATGAATCCATGAGGATGAACTTGGAAACTCCTCCTCAGCTATGTCCTTCAATTCCAACAGTTATCTTCTTGCCTCACACTTACTCAACAGTGCTCATAACAGTAAGGAAATTCTATTTTTAGCAAGCTCCTCTTACCTCACACTCAATCCTCAGTGTTCATAATAGCAAGAGAGCTCAGGAATCCTTTCCCAGCATACTTGGCAGCGTCCTACCTCCTCGCATATGCTATATATTTATTTTCTTTGCCCAAGTCTTTTCCCTCCTTTGGGGATTTTTGCAGCTTTCTTAATCCCTGACTTTCAGGGGCTGCCAATGGCCAAATCTCTGATTTTCCACTTGTAATCATCAGCCCAGAGGCAGTTCCAACTTGTTCCCCACTCATGGAGTCATGGTCAGTTGATTTTTAACATGGTTGTTCCATTTGTCCTCCTGCAGTTAATATAATTATTCTGTTGTGATACAAGTGTCATAGTTAAATAGTTAGTTGAGTCCAAATAGATCTCTGCCCAACAATCACAATAATTAAATGCAATTATTCAATTCAAAATTTGGAATTTCCATAAATGGAAAAAAATTTCCAGATTCGAATTTGCCAAAAACGAAAATAAATTTCCAGCAACAAAAATAAAAATATTTATTTTTGGGGGATGTCACAAGTACATCAGAAAAGTGTCAAATGGATTAAAAACAAGTCTGGTTGTGTTCTAGTAGACCTCAAGAACCCAACAAAACTGACGGTACTGAAAACATATGAACGAAGCTCCCTGAAATGTCTCGCAAAGGTGCTCTCCTCAATGGGTTCCCTACATAAAAATGGCTTTGGCTCAACAATTATTCAATATTTTCCCATTCTGAACCTCCTTCCATGGCTTCAATAACCTCTGGTTTATATAGACTTGAAGTTGCCAATAAACTCCCAACTTTTCCCCAAGATCTGGCCTCAAAAAGGGTCCAAGATCCTCCAAAAATGGATTAAATCTCCCAAAACTGGTTAAAAATCCATTAAAATATTTATTATAAGTTTACAAACCCACTTTTTGGCATAAATTTGGGTGCAACCCCCTTCACGTGGGCTCCTGGTCTTGTGGAGCGCTACCATGTGGCCAAGCACTAAGGCTAGCACGCTGGCCCCTAGTCTTTATCCCCCAAAGTTTCGACCCTCGGTCGCATATATCCCCATGTGTCCTCGAGCTAATGAATCCACACGCCCCTTATGTTTGTTTTCCCCAGTCGTCAAGCCCTAGGTTACGTGCCCTAGTCTACGGGCTAGCCCGACCGACCAAGTGCTAACCCCATTGCGTGCTAACCATATACATGGGAGTGAACACATGGCGAATGATCATGTGGAACGGTGCCAAAATCGGGGGATATACCCATAATACCGCACCAAACATCAATAGGTGTTTAGGTCATATGGAAGTGGTCGCATGGTATATTTTTCATTGGGGCTGGGGCTAGGCCCCAACCCTTAACTCTGCCCATATTTCAAACCTTTTCACTTTAAATATAATTTTTGAACATTGTATAACAAGGACTAATGTGGGCAGGTTGGTAGCCCGGCCCTATCAAACCATTCACTTGGATCAAAGTTCACGGGGTCGACTCTCATGGAGTCACAAATTTTTTCCAAACAACCGACCAATGGAGGGGTTCCACATGGTAGCCCATGTCTGGGCCACGTGGCACCATGTTATTCACCATCAACCAACCACATGTTAACATCACATTCGACAACTTTTTTTCCTACGTCAGCACCTGTCCATGTCAGCTTCCAGTCCATTCAGTGCCACGTGTCCTACCAACCTTGTCACGTCAGCCCGTGCCATGTGTCACCCTTGCAGTGGTACCATGTGTCCCAATCTAAATCGTCCACCTGTCAGCCTGTGTGTCTACCCAGTCATCATCCATTGTACCTTCCACATCAATGTATGTATGTACAACCTATACAATCAACTTCCATGTCACTATACGACCATATGGCCTGTACAGTCAGCTGCCACGTCAGCACTGTACAGACTATACAGTCAGCAAAATTTTGTCTGTTTGGCAAAATGAACAAATTGTGATATCTTGATCATACGACGTCCGTTTGAGCCTGTTCAAGTTGTGTTGTGTTTGTATCGACAAGGGCTAATCACACGTCTGTTTTGAATCCATTCTGAGCACTTTGATTTTTAGGCCTTTCTGGACCCATTTTGGTTTCGGGATCCAATTCTGGATCACACCTCCCCACTAAAGACCTTTTGGTACTCCAAAAGAATATTATCCAGTCATCAAGTGGAGGATAGGCCACCCCACTTGTTATCTGTCTTTAAACTTTTTCCTGTGCACCTGTCTCATCAAGATCAACTGTAAAACAACCATGATAACTGACAACATATTGTTAGCCCCTTGTACTCTGTCACATCTTACTGAAGCCACTAGCATCCATGTTGACAACATTACTAATGATAACATCAGAAATATGAATATAAATGAGCTAATATGTTTGTAATATTTGCACGACATTAGCTTATCTTGAAGCAAAGTGTGATTGATCTTCCATTATACAATTATCTCATGTTCTTGCTTAAGATCAATTACTTGATTTGAAACAATTATAGGTGTGTTTCTTGCATGAGACACCTTTCTTAATTGTTCCATTGTTTGAAGAGATTTATTTTCTTTTAAATTATCAGCATGTACAACATATTCCTTGCCTGCTTTATTAAGTGATATTGATTATGTTCCCTGTAGAAGATTGCTTTGCGATCATACAAATAAGGAATGCCTAAGACCATTCCAAATTCATTGAGTGGCACCACATCACATGTTACCTGATCCACAAACTTAGATGAAATTGCAAATTTTAATGTGCATTGCTTTGTTATGTGCAATTTATGATTGTTGCTTATCCATTTAAGTGAGTAAGGCTTATGATGCATCTTTGTGTTTAAACCCAATTGTTTAACCACTTCCTCTAAAATCAAGTTAGATTGAGATCCATTATCAATCATTGTTTCTACCTTAGTATGTCTCATTATGACCCTTAAATGAAACAATTTACTTCTAGAATCAAATCCATCACCAATTTTACATGTCAAACCAACCAATGAGACTTTAGATTCATCACTCGAATCCAATCTCAAGTCTATTGGTCGTGTTGTTGCTACAGTTGTTTTCCTCCCTTTCCTTTCTTTGAACCACTTCGATCTCTTCTCGGGATGCACTTGCCAACAATGGTCATCATCATGCCCTTCTTTCTTACAATGCTTGCAAGAGAGCTTCTCTTCCTTTCTCGTCACTCAATTTGCTTTCTTGCCATTCCACTTCCTTTTGTCATCTTTTCTTGAAGATGATTCCCCTGATACACCAACTCTTGTTTTCCCTGCCTCAATGTATGTTGCTTGAAAAAAAACCTCATCAAGATTAGTAGGTCCAAACATAAATACAATGTTACAAATATGTGCAGGTAAACCTCCTATATACTTCATAAGAGTTTCTTGGATATGTAATGGAATGTCTAACATTAATGCCATCTTACAAAATTCATCTGTGTATTCTTGCACTGTTTGTACCTTTCTTAGTTTAAGACCTTGCCATTCAATTAAATCCTCCTCTTTATAACCCAAAGGATAAAATTGTTTTTTAAGTGAAGAAACAAAAACTTGCCATGATGGAAATACATTACCCACTTGTTGTGTGCCATTTTGCAACTTGCTTTGCCACCAGATGAGTGTTGTGCTTGCAAGTCGAAGCGATGCCAATTTTATTTGAGTTGCCTCATCCTTGATTTGTTGCACACTGCAATAAACTTCCATCTGTTTGACCCAGTTATCAAGCCTCTCTGCATTGACTTCACCATCATACATGGGTAATTCAAACTTCACATCAAGCTTAAATAAATGCATATCATGTTTATGTTTATGGGAATGTTTTATTGAGGTGGATTTGGAACTTGTACTTGAAGAAGAAGAAGTTGATGGAGAAGAAGGAGGTGAAGTAGGAGATTTACGAGGATCCACTCCTTCTTCACTTTTGGATTTTTAAGATTCACCTAGAATCGGTCTCTTCCATTCCAAGTAATCATCATATAAAACCTTTACCATCTCCGACATAGCAAAGAAAGTCTTTTGAAATTCTATCTCGGTATGGGAAAGTCCCTCTTTCGATGCCATCTTCTCACTTTGAGAAGTTCTCTTTCTCGATCCAATCTCAAGATTCTCTTCAACAAGCTTACCTTCACCACGATTTATCTTTTCCCTGGTAATCATGCAAACTCAAAAACCAACCGTCAACCAGCTCTGATACCACTTGATCCGAAATGATCTTTTAAGACAATGGTTAAGTTTTTAAAGCATGAGTTCATTAATCATTTAGGAATTTGAAGAAAGAGGAAAAATTAATGATATAACATAGAAGCCATAATAATATATGCAGATATGAAATTAAGCACAAAGAATCAGCAAACCATAACAACAAAATTGTTAACGGAGTTCAGCAAGATCGCCTACGTCTCTGAGCCTTTGTCTTAGTGGGTGAGGCTTTATTATTTCTCTTCAGCTTAAAAAGTACATAATAAAAGTGTCAAATGAATTAAAAACTAGTCTTGATATGTTATTTTAGACCTTAGGAACCCAACAAAACTGATGGCACTAAAAATGGATGAACGAAGCTCCCAGAAATGGCCCACAAAGGTGCTCTCCTCAATGGCTTCCCTGCATAAAAATGGTTTTGGCTCAACAATTCTTCAACATTTTCTTGTTCTGAACCTCCTTCCATGGCTTCAATAACCTCTATTTTAATAGACTTGAAGCTTGCAACAAACTCACAACTTCTCCCCAAGATATGGCCTTAAAAAGGGCCCAAGATCCTCCAAAAATGGATTAAATCTCCCAAAACTGGTTAAAAGTCCATTAAAATCTTTATTACAAGGCTACAAACCCAATTTTTGGCATAAATTCAAGCGCAACCCCCTTCACGTGAGCTCCTGGTCATATGGAGCATTACTATGTGGCCAAGCGCTAAGGCTGGTGCGCTGGCCCCTGGTCTTTAGCCCCCAAACTTTCAGCCCTTGGTCGCATATATCCCCATGTGTCCTTGAGCTAATGCATCCACGTGCCCCTTATGTTTGTTAGCCCCGATCGTCAAGCCCTATATTATGCACCCTGGTCAACGAGCTAGCCTAACCGATTGGGCGCTAACCCCATTGTGCGTTAACCGTATACATGGGAGTGAACACATGGCGAATGGTCATGTAGAATGGTGTCGAAACCGGGGGCTATACCCATAATACTGTGCAAAACATCAACATGAGTTTAGGTCATATGGAAGTGGTCGTGTGGTATCGTTTTCGTCGGGGCTGGGGCTAGGCCCCAACCCTTAAATCTGCCCATATTACAAACCTTTTCACTTTAAATAGAACTTTTGAACATTGTATAACAAGGACTAATGTGGGCAGGCTGGTAGCTCGGCCCTACCAAACCATTTTCCTAGACCGGAGGTCACGGGGTCGACTCCCGTGGAGTCACAAATGTTTTCCAAACAACTGACCAATGGAGGGGTGCCACGTGGAAGCCCATGTTTGGGCCACATGCCACCATGTTATTCGCCATCAACCAGCCACGTGTGAACATCAAATTCAACCACTTGTCTGCCTACGTCAGCATTTGTCCACGTTAGTTGTCAGTCTAGTCAGCACCACGTGTTGTACAGACATTGCCACATCAGCCTATGCCAGCTGTCACCCTTGTAGTGGTGCCACATTTCACAATCTGATTCATCCACCTATCAGCCTGTGTGTCTGCCCAATTATCATCCACTGCACCTAACATGTCACTGTACGATCGTATGACCTGTACAGTCAACTGCCACGTCAGTACTATACAGATTGTACAGTCAAGAAAATTTTGCTTGTTTGGCAAAACGAGTAGATCACAATATCTTGATCTTACGACGTCTGTTTGAGCCTGTTCAAATTGCGTTGGGTTCATATCGACGAGGCCTACACTCACGTTCATTTTGAAGGCATTCTGAGAACTTTGATTTTTAAGCCTTCCCGGACCCATTTTGGTTCTAAAATCCAATTCTGGATCAATGCTCCCTTACCCAATGGTCCAATCTATAGATGCTCCCTTACATAGAATGAGATACTTCCATATGTTCAACATAGATCTATTTTTTCTGACCCTTTTCAGGTGTGCTTAGGGTTCTAACCATTAGCCCCCATTGATATAACTCTTCTTGTTGCATCTTCACTGATAGAGTCCTCCCACATTCATACCGAGGAAGATCATGCACATTCCATATTTATTGAATGGATCCAACACCTCCAACTACATGTTCATGACATCCCTCAACGAGATAATTCCAAGTACAATCAGGACAACTACTTAATCAAGGAAAGCAACTTACCAAGGTTCATATTTAACAAAATTTCCCCCATCTATCTAAGGAACTTGATGCAACGGGGACCGTTTATTCCTATGGGTGGAGGATTGATCTAGGTGGATCTCAGTGGCCATCCATATTTTTCCACTGAATCAACATTTTCAAGCTTGTGGTTTTGATAAACTATGATATTCACCATTTTGATGGGGAATGCAATGTAATTCCATCTCCATTTGTTAATCACAACCATCGTATATACATGCCTACAACATTAATGAACTGGATCTCATTATAACTCTGAATTTAAGCATGCTTGGGCTGGAGTAGTACTAGGATGGGTGACCTCCTGGGAAGTCCTAGTATTTTACATGCCTATGTCATTTTGTAAACTTAGATCAATTTGTCCCACATGCGTCATGGGAATTATTCTCCTCTCACTCTCATATATAATCAAGGTGAAGGAGGTCCTTTGAGAATGCAATGGAGTGTGATGTAAATCTTGTTGGGAATGAAGCATAGCCAACATATCTTTCTCTTCAAAGATAAGCTACCACCATTCTAGCTAGTTTGTGTCTACAATATTTTGTTATTCTTTTAGTAGAAGTTGGGTTTCACTATATTTTTTTGTTCTCTGCTATTGTTTTGTTTGTATCTCATTTCATTCTTAGCATAATCTAGATCATTGTACATGAAAACCCACCATACTCATTCAATTCATCATACCAACCAACAATCAAAGTCAAAGAAGATATTTAATGCTACTAGATGTTTTTGTATGGAATATAATTTACATAGTCATTAAACTATTCAATTCAATAGTTAATAATCTAGTTTAATAATTAATACATTGGTTAATTGTACCAATGTACATGTGTAGGGTATGTGTGGATAGTTAGCAGACACATACCTTACGCATGTACTAACGATAAAAAACCATTGCCTCTAGTGCATAGTTCATGTATGATCACACCAAGGTGTGCATGGCAACAAATCAAGTATATGCATCATTTAATAATCTTAACAAACAAAATTACAATAATTCATCAATAATTGATTATGACACTTAAAGCATCAAAAGGGAATCAAAATAGGGTTTTAAACATGGTAGGAACCAAGTGAGTAAACAACGGTGGCACATCTTATCCCCAATCAATATTCTCACTATCATTGAAGCATCCTTCCCCCCTACCCTACTTCCATATTCTTCATCCTATCCTTTCCCCTGGTAGACTAAGTTGGATCATCAACTATATTGGCCTAACTCCAAATAAAACCCATAAGATGAAATGCCACTATCTTGACCAAGCTTCCCCAACAAGTAACTCGTAGTCGCCATCACACATCTAGGGGAGTATGGCTTCTCACAAACCTCTGACGACTCTAGGTTTTTTTAGGATAAACAGTGGTAAACACCTCCACCCCTCCTGATACAACTAGGTTCAATAGGATACTCGATGGGAAATACCTCCACCTTTCCTGATAGAACTAGGGTCAACACCCTATATGAAGCCATATTGTGCAATTACTATTCTTAGAGTCACGTCATCAACCAAACACTATGGGCAAGTTGTGTGTCCTATCAAAACTACACTTACCACAGATCACAGCAATATTTTAAATCATAAATTAAATCATAATTACAACTTATAGCATACACTATCTTCTTGATGTCTACGACATCCAATTTACCTCAACACTACTGTCATTTGATTATTACATAGCTTTTCAACTTGTAGGTTATCCCACCAATAATCATATGCATGTATATATATCACAATTTTCATATGATCATCCATATTTGTATTGACTTTCAATTAAGAAAGGTATGCTTATTTACAACATGCCTCACATCCGTTATAAATTCACAACACAATTTTGAACTAGTATCCATGTACTAAAATTCCACAATTGAATTTACATGTTTAATGAAATCACATAACGATCATCATCATGAACATATAACAATAAAATAATATTACACAACTCATAAATAGGTCCAGATGTACACCTCTGACATGTCTATATCATTCTAACCGGTTCCAAATAGTTACCAGGAAATTAATTACTAAGATGAGAAAAATCGAATCTCTAATTACCTAAGGCCAAAATATGGGGCGTTATAGGCAGGATTTGTGGGATTTCGGTCTACCAAGGTTTGAAAGATGTGGGTGTTTATCGAGTCTAAGGAAAAAAATATTGGCTTCCTTGAGGTATATCCATAGCCTCTCAACTGCCTGTTGGAGCCCTATAGAGAATTTAGTGAAGCAATTCCTAAAAAAATTGTCCATCTGCCAATAACCCTCTCCAGCCTCACCATAGAAACTATGCTTCAGGGAAATGATAGTTTGGGTGTTGAGACCATGAATATCTAGTTCAAGAGGTAGGTCAGAGCTTGTACAATGAAATCCTCTACCCTTGAACTGCCCCATTACGTCACCAAGAGAAAGAAAGAGGCCCAATCACTACCAACTTCTATCCCTGTAAGTTCCCTACTTCTATCAATGTTGAGTTAGAGGAAACTGATAATACCATCAAAGTGAAACAACAAAGAGTGTCTAATGAACAAATCCAAGATGAATTTGAGGGTCAAGTTTATAACCTAGGTTTCTCGAGAACCCGAGACACCAAATTTTTCAGAATTACTTAGACCTATTGGATAATTAAGGCCCTTATTGCCTAGGTCATGGAAGAGATAAACCTTTATTAGCATAACATTCTTCATAAAATTCACCTATTAGATAGGAAGTTTACTATTGTTTGTAAATATGTGTTTGGAATTGAAATTGTGGTCCCCTAGGTACATTATGAAGATACTAAGACCATGACACCAACATAGGACTCCCTTGGCTCTATGGGCACATAGACCAATCCCATTTCCATACCATAGGATTCCTAGCCTTCTGGTGCATATCAAGAGATGGTCCAACCAATCAAGAACCTAGATGGGTATCCAAAGGAATATATGTTTATGGGTCCCAATGCTTAATATCATAATGCTATTATATCATCTAGTTTTTATGATATACTACCTACATTTAGAATAAATAGTAGTTTTTTTTTGTATACTAAACACTAGTAGGTTAAACCAAGATGTAATGGACAATAATGCTTTCAATAATATGGTAGAGGCATTGGTTTCCTAGGTGGAAGAACACCACTAATAATGTTTGTACTCTTTTTGTATATGATATAAATATCTAAGTATGTTTTTAACTTTGAGAAAAAATCACAATGACTTCAATAACTTTTATGAAGTACATTTCGAACTAAAATAATGATGATGAATAATAAAATAAATCAAACCCATATTTTTTTATATACAAAATCATAAGGCCAAATCCCTTAAGATACATTATTGACAAGATAATCCAAATCTCTTCCAAATCTCTTCTCCTGCATAAAGAGAATTAAAAAATTAAAGGACCCCAAAACTCTTTTTAAATTCAAATAAAATAGTCTAAAAAAAGTTAACACAATTATAAAAGAACATTTAGAAAAAATAATTTTTCAAAACCATAAAGTATTTCAAATTAATGTCACCTATCATAAAACAAAAATTGAAATTTCAGTGATAAAAATATGTTTATGAAAAGAACTTAGTGGGATCTCTTAAAACATTGAAAATTTCCCTTAAGGTTAATATTGTGAATATTATGAGGGAGAAACAATTATCAATCCAGTGAGAATAATATGGTAGGAGGTGGAAATAGTAGTGATTGTTCTTTAGCCGAAACTCCTACTTGAGTATATGGATATGGGGAGGTGGGCATCCCCCCTCACCTCCCCATAACTGCACGGAAATTAATGAGGATATGGGGAGGTGGGCATCCCCCTCTCCCCTCCCCATNTTCTTACTGCACATGGCATAACTATCAAGGTCCTATGATTATCTAATGGATTTTTCTCATGTAGTTAGGGCTACTTAGACCATTTTGGAATAGGCTTTTGATACAGGTTTCAAATATATATCCTATGTTGGAATTTATTTGATAATTTGTCATTTGTTTGAATGAGAATTATCATCTTGTTTCCCCAACTAGCATGAACCAATGGCACATCTTCATATTTTTGTTGGCAGTTCTCCATGTGTTATATAGTGTCTTAACTGTCTCCCTAGAAAGATAAAAAGTAAGTGGAAGGGGAGATACATTGTTTTCTCCAATATCATTTTGTTTAATTCCTGCATTAGATCTTGCAGTTTTGATATCTGCATGCATTGAAATCCTTTGTTAATACTAATATCTATAAGTTCCATTAATGCCTAGATGAAGCGTTGGAAAGCATGGGAACATGAGACAAACATTGGAGTGTGAGTTTTCACATGGCTAGGTACTATTACAATCAAATGTTATAAGTTTTTTACTATTTTTGGTAATATTGTTTGGTAATTGTTTCTTGAAATCCGGTCAGAAATTGTTGGAATTGCATATTTTAGTTGTTACATCCATATAATCAGAATGCTCCACAAGTTTTTCAGGGCATTGCATTCAAAAATACAATTTAATTAAGGAAAAATTGTTATTTCACCAAAAATTGTATCACGGGATTTTGGTGATGATTACTCAAAATGGTAAAAACATTTCAAATTTTATATCTCTTTTCGCTCATCTCTTTTAACTCTATCTAAGGTGGCATCAGTTATAGCCATCCTAGCTCGAAGAAGCTCGCTCACCTTGGTATTTTCTGTATCAAACAAAGTTTCTTTTGTGGTTACAAACAAACTATTATCTAAAGTGAACCTACTCCTTTTTATAGTTCTTTTCATCACCACCTTTCTTTTCTTGTCATAAGAGATGGCATGCACATCAACAACCTCATCAGGAGGTTCAAGAATTTTTTGATCTCCCCAAGATAGGGTACTTTCCAAGCTCCCTGATGTATAGAAATGTTCCATAGAAGATTCCTTCTCCTTTTCCATGGTAGGCACTTGACTACTACCTTCTTTTGTTAATGTATTCTCTTGTGTGGATGTTATAGGTAACTGCTCTATATTGTTGGTTTCCTATCTCAATTCTTCAGAGGGAATGTCCCCTGTGAGTTTTGGTGATGCAAATCTCTATTGGTCAATTCCAGGTAGTGGTGTTACTATATGAGGTGAGGAATTGGATGGCACACCTGCATTCACTTTATTTTCTATTGATGGGGAATTTATTTCCTGTTTCTGATATCTCCCTTCTTGTTCTTCTTCATTGTCATCCTTTTCGCCTTTGAATGTATTTTCTGCATTAGGTTGTTCATTATCAGTATCCCCATCATTACGAGGTGACCTTACATGATCCGGATTTAGGAGCGAAACAAATTGATTAACAGACTGAATACAATAAACACAACGATATGAAGAATAACACAAATATCTAGTGAACAATATCTTCTATTAAATAATGAAATAGGTTGAAACTGTAAAACTGCAAAACCGAAAACTTGCTCGAATGGTGGTAGCTATCTTTGAGAAGAGATGTGGCTGCTATGTGCATCCACCTGAGAAGAATGGATTACAATGAGGCTCCAGAGGCCTTTTTGATATTACTCATGAATTCAAAAAACCCTAGAGATCCAAAAACCTAACTCTAGAAGGTGAAACGCCAAAAGTCATGTGGCCCCTATGGGTAAGTTGGTGTAATTTGGTACCTCAACTTCCTAGGGTCATAACTTTTGCATATGACCTTTGTTTTAGGCGCATGATAGCCCGTTGGAAAGGTATTTTAGAGAGATACACATTCTACCATCAAACTCTAACTCTGTCTACAGTTTGACTGTGGCGAGCCAAAAAAACAACGTTTAGGGCCCGACCCCAAAATGGCTCCTGAAGTACAACAAGATGTGTTGACATGAAAACATACAAAATAAGCCAATTGGATTAGGTGAGAGGCCACCCGTATCCACCTGGAGGATGTGTGGGGATTTAGACAACCCCAGAAGTGTAGAACCCACAATTACAAAGCAGTACATATGAACGTGCTGAACAAAAAACAAACACGAGGAGCCAGACATTGGAATAGGTGGGTGGCCACCAATATCCACCTAGATCAATCCTCCCCCATTAGGAAGCAATGGTCTCCATTGTGTTGAGTTCCCCCATCAGGTGAGGAAAATTCTGTTGGATTTTTCCCTGGGTGAGCCACTTTCCTTGGTGTAGGAGTTACCCTACCTTGACAACCCGATAAAGTTGGATCCACTACTAGCGAGTGCCCTTGAATTGTGCGTCCACTATCTAATCAGTGGATGCTTGTTCCATGCAGTTAGGGTTGAGCTCTATTGGTGTCATTTTTTCTGTGATCTCAGTGGTGTCCAATAATGGTGGAAAATATGGCCGAAGGAGGTCCACATTGAATACTGGATGCATACCAAGGAAGGGTGGAGTGTTGAGCTCAAAAGAATTGCTACCCACAACCTTGGTGATAGTGTAAGGCCCATAATGAAGTGGGTGAAGCTTCCAATGGGGCCCAGTGAGATGATCTGTAATATCCCCAGTTAGTGCCCCGGTTATATTATGAATTGTAATCATGTTTTGTAGGCTGGTGAGTCGAGTATTGATACTTTGGTGGGATTATGTGTTTATTAGGCCAGAGAGCCTAAGTGTTAAGGCCAGGAGCCTAATTTTGTATATGTAATTATGAAGATTATTAATATAATATATAAACATCGTTGCGTGCCAACCGACCACGTAGAAAGAGTGATGGGGGACTAAGCTTCCACGGAATGGGTAGGGGAGAGGGGGCTGAAAGATTGGAAGAGGGGCTAAGATTGAGGGCTTTAGTCCTTGAATAATAATTTATTATTATTCCAAAGTTGTGTGAAAGGTATATTTTTATCCTAAGTTCATGGAAAAGGGAACGCGTACTTGATGTAGTGCATGCAGCTTCATGGGCAACATGTGTCAGCCCAGGAACATGCAATTTAACCCAAGAATTAAGTCGTTATGGGGGTTCATCCTCCTATCTGTCATTGGCTGTCTAAACCATTTGAGTCTATGAATGACCTCTGCTTAATTTTCTTGTCACGCATTCCTGAAAACCAGAACCGTGGAGCCGACTGGTATATTCCCATGAATCCCATGGCCTCTGTATTCGACCTTTGCATACCTCACATAGCTTTGAAAACCGAAATCATGAGACCTTTGTGATCAACTGGTGTATTCTCGTGAATTCTTCCCAGTCTCTGCGTTTGGTCTCCATCATCAACCTCTGCATAACTTTCTTGTCATGCACCTTGAAAACCAATGGAAAACCCATGGACCGAGCCATGTGTCTTGTGTGTCCTATGAACCTCGTTTATCCATTCTACAAATCCGAGTTCGTGCTTAACTATTTAGGTTATTGTCTTCTAAGAAAATTGAGCATACCGTAATTGTCTATGTCGTGTATGTTTTAACTGTGGGTTGTTGTGGCCACGCAATTCCTTGTTGAGCCTTACTGTTGTCCTCCTTGTGTTAGAACGGAGCTGAAGAATTAGGTTGTCAGGCCTATGTGAAACACTCTCTCCAGGTGAGAGAGGTGGTTGTGGTTGAAGAGACAGGTTTTCAGGCCTATTTGCGACTCTCTCCAAGTGAGAGAGTGCACAGAGGAAGTGAGAATTCCTGTAAGGGGTCCTATAGCTGCCACAAAGCTCAGATAATTTTGATCTGGCAGAAAACCGTAATGATTTCCTAAGAAACCGATGTATCCGTCGTCTGAACCATTTTATTCTGTGTTTGACCTCTACGTTGATTCCTTGTCACGCACCCTGAAACCAGTGGTAAAACCATGGATTGATCTGTGTCACCTGTGTATCCTGTGAGCCCAGCCTATCTGCCCTTACAGAGTCGAGTCTGTACCTGAACTATCTTTGGGTTTTCGCCTTCTGTTTTTCCTGAGTGGAATTGTTTTGTTGTTATCCTCAACTTGCAGGAATTGGGCTGAAACTGGTTGAAGAAGTGGGTTGTCAGTCCCGTGGTAGAAGAGGCAGGTTGTCAGGCCTGTGGGCATCTCTCTCCAGGTGAGAGAGTCTACTGGGAAGTGGTTTTCTCCTAGAGAGAATCCAGCACCAGCTACGGAGCTCTGAGAATTCTTGATCTGTCCTGTTACCGAGACCCAGAGAGGGAGGTGAAGCACTGATGGACTGTTCTTGTGAAGGTGTATACTCCCAAGTGGAACAAGCATGTGGGGAATGAGAGTCCGTGAGTAGTGGGCGTAAGAAGGCTCCTGGAGAGAGTACCTCAGGTTCAGTTTTCCTATAACCTCAACCTAGTCTAGGATTCCCTTACCTTGGGTGGAGCTTGGTCCTAGCTCGGGGGTGACCCACTGTTGAGCGTGATGAGTAGCATGGTATAAGGCTGGGAGGTTCATGGAAGGTCTAAACATAGTTGGTGGAGTTACTACAATTTCAAAGATAAGTATCAGTATGTGTTTAATTTATATGTGATGCATCTCTGTGTCTTGAAATGTATCATGTATTTTGTTGCAATGATATTTACTATTAATTTTGTTTAATTCTGTATGTTAGCAGTAATATTGTGATTACTCTATATTGTTGGTTAAATTTCATAAATGTGTTAATTTGATTTAATGCATAATCTTTATAAGCATATTATATATGTATGAGAATGTTTTGATGAAGTAGTGTTACCCGACCTTGTGGTTGATGGTCGGGGACGTTACACGCTCCTTCTGCAAATGTAACCAAACTTTGTCGCCAACCTGAAACCGGTGTGGTACCATGTGTTGATCATGGTGCTGCTTGTACTTAGCATTGGATTTCTACAAAATCTCCTTGACATGTTGGCAGATGTGTTGAATCCGCTCAATAAATCTGGTGGCTTTGTCGATCACAGACTCATAAGGGGAAGAGCATGTCTGTGTGGTGGCAATAGGAAGTGCAACATCAATGGATCCCAAGGGTTGGAATCCCAGACCCACCTGAAATGGGATATGGTCGGTGGAACTATTTATAGCCTTGTTGTAACTATGTTGGACTTATGGGAGACTCTCATCCCATGTACGTGGATGCTTATAATTGTACATGCGCAGGATGTGCACAATCATCTAATTGACAACCTCTATTTGGCCATTAGTTTGGGGGTGGAAAGGAGTGGTTTTTGTGAACTTGGTGTCCAACAGAGACCAAATACTCGACCAAAAGGTGTCGAGGAACCTGTTGTCTCGGTCGGAGATGATGGTCTGTGGTATCCCAAAGTGGACCCACACTTGTTTGAAGAATCTCTTGGCAGTATTTGATGCTGTGACATTCTTCTTATAGGTTGTGAGGATGGCCATCTTCGAAAAATGATCAACGACCACAAACACGCAGTCATTTCCTTGCTTGGTGGATGACAAGCCAGACATGTAAACCATTGAGATGGATTCCCAAGGATTCTAAGGAATAGGAAGAGGGGTGTATAAGACTTTCTTCTTTATGGCCAGCTTGGCAATAGAATAGGCAGTGCAAGATCAGATATACTTGTTGATGTCTTGTCAAAGTTTTGTCCAATAAAAATGTTTTTGAAGAACGTCCATAGTTTTCTCTATGCCAAAATGTCTTGCCACTCGACTGTAGTGGGATTCCTAAATGAGCTTTGCACGCTCACTTGTAAGAACACAAAGATGGCATAGGTGGCATAAGAGTCCATCCTAAATGTGAAAATTAGTGACAATTGTGCCTGTACCCAAGAGCTGGTAGGTGGTGGCGAAGTCCGGATCTTGCTAATAAAGTTGGGGCCAGTTAGATGCTTCATGTCCACATGAATGGAGCACAGTGGTGAGTGCAACCATAGGAGGCTGACTGAGGCAGTCAACAACATGATTGGAGATACCTATCTTATACTTTATGTTGAGATGGAACTGATGCAGGTGGGTGGACCACTTCTAACGGCGGTCGTTCTGCAATTTCCCCTATGTCTGCATGAAGTGCAGAGGCTTTTGATCAATGTGTATGATCGTCTCTTTCCCCAGAATGTAATGTTTCCATTGACGACATGCTTGTACAATGGAACACATTTCCTTGTCATAGGTGGGGTATTTCCGGACCATATCAAAGAGTGTCTCACTATGATATGCCATTGGATGCTTGTGCTGAGAGAGAACTGCGCCCACAACATAGTCAGATGCATCAGTCTCAATCTCGAATGGTTGTTGTAGATCGGGAAAGGAGAGTACTGGAGATAAGAACAAGTGATGCTTCAGATCATCGAATGCTCATTTCTGCTCCTTCCCCCACATGAATGTGGCCCTACCACCGCCCTTGGTCATCTGGATGAGTGCCCATGCAATATGGGATAATCTCAACACAAACCGTCGGTAGAAGTTGGCTAGTCCCAAAATGCTCCGAAGCTCGATTAGTGTGGTCGAGGTTGGCTAGTCACGGATGACTTGGATATTAGCTGGATCAACATGTACCCCATGCTCATCAAGAATGTAGCCCAAGTATTGGACCTTTTTCATGCCAAAAGAGCATTTTTCCAAGTTGGCATAAAGCTTGTGCTGCTGCAGAGTGCTCAAAACCTGTTGAATATGACACATGTGCTCCTTCCACATTCTGTTGAAGATGAGGATGTCATTCGAATGTACTACCAAAAAGGAGTTGGTGAAGGGTATCAATACATCATCCATCAATCTCATGAAAGTGGCTGGTGCATTTGTTAAGCCGAAGGGCATGACTAGCCATTCGTAGAGACCTTCTTTAGACTTGAAGGATGTATTCCATACATCAGTTGGTTTGATGGGAAACTGGTAGTAGCCAGACTTTAGGTCAAAATTTATGAAGAAATTGCCCCCCTTGAGTTGGTCAAGAAGGTCATCAATCCTAGGAATGGGGTAGCGGTTCCTGACTATGATGTTGTTTAAGGATCTGTAATCAATGTAGAGTCGCCAAGTCCTGTCGTTCTTCTGCACCAACACAATCAGGCTTCCGCAAGGGGGTGAGATGTCAGGTCTGATGTGCCCCTTTTGAAGAAGCTCTCGGATCTGATGCTTGATTTCATAATTTTCCATTAGTGAGCATCGATAGACTGGTCCATTAGGTAGAGGTGAGTCAAGGGTCAGATCAATTGGATGCTTGTTTTGGTAGTGTGTTGGTACCCCTATAGGTGAGGAGAAGATGTCTCTGTATTCTTCCACAATCCCATCCACTTGTTGTTGCTGCAAAGAGAGGCATTGTGTAGAGGCCACGAATGTGGCAATGACCTTCTGCTTATTGTGAGCATGGATCACAAAGAAGATGAACTTCCCGATCTGTGAAATGACCTTACTGCATTGCTTAGCAGATATTAAAGAAATAGAAATAGGCGACGCTACCTCTGGGATCTTGTACAATTGTCTACCCAAAGTAATAATAACACTACGAGGTCTAGACTCATACACAACATGATGCTTCCAAAAATATGCTTGTCCTAAAAGAACATCACAAACTTCAAGGGGAGCAATATCACATAGTACCTCATCTTTGAAAGGCTTGATGTCGTAGGGAAAACACCATTCTTGGCTGACACAAATATCTCTTCATTGGCAATGCCAACCGATGGTGTAGGGATGCAGATGCGGTGTTGTTAGCATGTTCAACTACTTCACGACCTCTGCTGAAATCATATTCTTCTGACTACCGTTGTCGAAAATGAAATCAATCATATCCCCCTTGACCCACATCTGTGAGTGAAAGAGGCGTTCCCCTTCCTCTGGTTCTTCTGATTCACTTGGCCGGACTTCGGTGGTAGCGATAGTGGCACTGGGTTCAGAATCAATAATCCTCTTCCCTCCTTCAGTATTTGACTCGGAATCAGAATCAGCCTCTGACTCGGAATCCTTCAGCTAAGCCACGAGGGACTGCTTGGAGCAACATTCTTTGGTGTTGTGCCAAGGACCTTTATGGTACTCACACCATTTTTTCATGTCCTTCTTCGTCTTCTCATTTTCCTTCTTGTATTATGGCTTGTAATGGTTGTCCTAAGGGAAACCATCTCGACTTGGTCCCTTGCTGTGTGATTTGGGGATGCCTTTTCCCTGCTTTAACTGTGAGGGGTTTGCAGATCCAAACTCTCATCGTTTCTGCTTAAATTTCTTCTTGATCTTGACATCGTATCTATAAGCCGTGCCCAATGAGGTGATGTCTAGGAACTCCATTTCTGTTTGAAGGTATCTATGCAAACAACCATGATATTTGAGCACCAGATGATGCTCAGAGTCTTTGATACTCAATTTGGTGCATAGGGTATGCAGAATATTAGTGAAGTCTGGTATTGTCTGGTCCCTCTCTTGACATCGTCCATATGGTGTTCTAGTCCTCATAGCTTCCAACAGGGTAGTACTATTCTTTAATGGTGTCCCAGAAAGAATCCCATGTAGGGGCCACCACAAACATTGCATATTCTTCCACGGACCTTTGTTGAGAGTAAGTATCCCACCAGTCTTAAACATGGGGAACGACCTTGAGGAGTGCAAAAGTGATATTTTCCCTATCGAAAAAATTGTGGACCGAAAAATATCCTTCGAGCAGATTCAACCATTTATCTACAAAATCCGCATATATCAGTCCTTCAAATAATGGAATATAAAAATTTACCTATACCTTGAAGGGGGTTGAATGGCCACTTGATGAAGATGTTTCTCCCATGTGCAACCGTCGAAGGATCTGCACAAAGTTTCCCATCATTTCGTTCCTTTTTTGCATGAGGGCTTCCTCGAGCAAAATTTTAATAGGATCTCCTACTCCATCATCTTTATTTTTTTCTCCCATGGGTTTTTGTCGAGCTCGGTGCGACCGATCTTGTAATGGCTCGATTGGTTCGAGTCCCAACTTCTTGAACCCAAACCTTGTTGGGGACATGCACGAAGAAAAATAAATGAAGAGCAGACCGCTCTGATACCATTGATCCGGATTTAGGAGAGAAACAAATTGATTAACATAATGAATACAATAAACACAGAGATATGAAGAATAACACAAATATCCAGTGAACAATAGCTTCTATTAAATAATGAAATAGGCTGAAACTGTAAAACTGTAGAACTGAAAACTTGCTCGAATGGTGGTAGCTATCTCCGAGAAGAGATGTAGCTACTACGTGCATCCTTCTGAGCAGAATGGATTACAATGAGGTTTCAGAGGCCTTTTCGATATTACTCATGAATTCCAACATCCTAGACATCCAAAATCCTAACCCTAGAAGGTGAAACGCCAAAAGTCATGTGGGCCCTATGGGTAAGTTAGTGTAATTTGGTACCTCAACCTCCTAGGGTCATAACACTTGCATACAACCTCCGTTTTAGGCATGTGATAGCCCGTTGGAAAGGTATTTCAGGGAACTACACATTCCACTATCAAGCTCTAACTCAATTGACATTTTGATTGTGGCGAGCCAAAAAATCAACGTTTAGGGCCCCAAAACGGACCCGAAAGTACAACAAGATGTGATGACATAAAAACATACAAAATAAGCCAGTTGGATTAGCTGAGAAGCCACCCGTATCCACCTGGAGGATGTGTGGGGATTTAGATAGCCCCAGAAGTGTAGAACCCACAATTACAAAGCAGTACAAAAGAACATGTTGAACAAAAAATAGACACGAGGAGCCAGTTAGAATAGGTCGGTGGCCACCATTATCCACTTGTATCATTGCCTCATCCAAAGGCTGAGTTTATTATTGTGGGAAAGTCACACTATCATGGTTGTTCTCAATTTCTATGTCCCTTCTTTCTGGATCCTGTAATGGTCCTTCTACGGTCGGGGCAATCATTTCTCCTGGTGCTTCCTCATAAGTGATAGGTACTGGGGCTATGTGAGATGTTACTTAACCTTCATCATCATAAAATATGGTTATTAAATCGACAAAGACCAAAGGTAAACCTATTATGTCTAGTGCCCTTGACGATCTTTGTTACGTTCTAGCTAATGTACGTTTCCCTACTCGGGTTTGTATCGAACTTGGGTCGACCTGAGCGATGACTCCCTCTGGTGGAAATGCTTCAGTAGTATTTGGCTCCGTTGGATGAGTGTCTATATCAACTGGGACAATCCTTGGAGGTTCTAAAGCTTGAAGAAAAAGGATTTGACCCAACGTTTGCATAAGCCTTTCTGCCTCGATGAGGAGAATTGTTCCTCTTCTTGCTAAATATGCTTCTTCCACTACCCTAACTTCATCTTGTGCTCTGATAGTTGCCTTTATTGTATGTTCCACAATTGAAATTTGTTCTTGCACCAACATAGCTTTAAACTTGGTAATTTATGGGTTTTATTTTCTTTGAAGAACCTCTTCCCAGTCTTGAGCATTTTCAGTGAAAAGATCATCTTCATAATTGTCGTGGGTGTAAGGCCAATGTGACACCACTTTCCCTACATACTGGGGTACTAGCCCTTTGGGATCATGTCTATGGAACTATATTGTAGGTAACCTATATTCTAAATGACTCATACCTTCTTGCTTGGCATGTGTGGTGTCTTTGACTATATGATACCCAATGTGGAAATTGTAGGGTATAAAATCCCTTTTCTTATCCTTCACTAGAGAGGCATTGAAACCCTATAAAGTGGTCTAGTATCATATTTCCCCTAACACCAAATGGTCTGGGACACAAGAGGGGAGTATATGTGGAGCACCGACAGCTCCAAAAATCCTTATATAAGTGTTCTTCTCTTCTAGATACCAATGACCTATTTTGGATATCATTTTCTTTGCTGCCACTGAAAGTCTTGGACAATTTTGTCTTAAAATAATAAAATGCATCCTCGCTATAAACTCATCACATATCATAGAATAAAGTTTTTTATACTTATTTTCCCATAGGATGTTAAAATACACATGTACAAGAAACTCAGCGACATGCCAACTTAGGTTCATACCTGAGAACACATTCCTTACTCAGATCATGTCCAATAAGAAGGATGTCATGAAAAAGGATGGTGTTTCACCTTGTTTTGTTTTCTAAGTCTGTTGAATAGTGATGCTCAATTTTTTTGAAGTAATTCCCCCCCAGTTGAAACTACTTCTAGAGACCGCGACCGTATATGCTAGGGGCATCTAGGCTTATGAAAATATTGAACAATCATTTTCTCCATAGAATCGACAAATCAACGCAATTAAGTACATGTATGGTTCTCTAATATTTGTTGTGTTGTACCATCCATTGGTCTTGTTCAATAATTTCTTATCCTCCCTCCACCAGGAAGCTAATAGTTGGCTGGTTTTATGCCACTCGTAGATCTTAACCACAAAATTAATATTTAGTCTTTTTTCCTAGTCTCTAAGCTTGTAATACTTTTTCACCTCTACCAGAAGGAATACATCAATGCATTCCCCTTTCACATTATTGATTACACATTTCTCGATGTCTGTGTGGTCAATTATCCACCCTAGGGTTTCTATGCAGGGAAAAATGGGAGTTCGACATGCCACCTTGTGTAAGGACGATTGTCTAATGTTTGAAAAAACTTAGTTGTCTAAATCCTTGACCCCTAGGACACTGTGAGACATAAAATTTGGAAAATCATCTTGACGAATTTTGTTAAAAATATCACCCCAAGGTGGGAGAAAAACCTTATATGCGGTGCGTTCCTATATATCTCTGAATGATGGTGGTTGAACGAACTGCTTCTTGGTCAATACTCGAATCACAGGCTCTGCTTTTGGTGAAAAATCCAAATCTCTTGCTACTGTTGGGATCGATCCTTCACCAAATTATGAATCTTTCCCTTTGGGTGTCCTCGGTGAGTGCCTGGTTACTAACCTTTGAGGAGGCATATTTCTCGCACGAGAATGCCACTATGAGTCGCAAGAGATTATAGTTAAAAAAAATAAAAATAACGATGTATAACACCTAAAAAGTCACAACAGAATTTGACACTTACCTTCTTTTGCAGATAACCTGGTCTTACTAGTATTTCCATGAACCGATGCTGGAGGCAGGCTCCTCGGTGGTTTTTTCTCTCCTTCTTTCGATCGAAAGGCAAGTTTCTTGAACAAAATGTGAAATTGGAAGAAAAAACAGCATTACAGATTCAAATTTCTAAATCCCATAGACTTACCTTGTCACGTATAGTATTTAATTGGAGAGTGTACAACATGATTTTCATAACCTTCATAAATAAAAACAAGATCTACGCCATTCTTGGGAGTTCAATTCATTGTGAGTTGACGGTGCAGAGGCCCATTGTTCCTAGTTCATTGGTGATTGCATATTTTTGAATTTATCAGTGCGCAGTACCAAAGATCGGGAATTTTTGTTAAGTTTCATTTGCCTCTGACAACTTATTGTCGACATCGATGGTCATTTAGCTAGGAATCCTTAAATAGGTTATTCGTGCATCACGATTTTCGAGGGAAATGACATGACAAGAAAACTGGCATTACGTGTTAATTGGTGACCCTAACCTTTGACTTAACAAAATCCTTTCAAAACCTAGTGGTAGTCCCCTACACAAGTTATTTTAAACAAAATCTTCATCTGACGACTAGATTTGTGTTTAAATGGATGAACAGATTTAAGTGACCCAAAATGAAACAGACAATCCATATCTCTCTGTAGTATCAACTCAAACGTGGGAACAAACATGCATGTTAAGTGTTTTGTTATGTTTAAACCACACCGAAGGCTGATGTGTGCATCGACATCGGTGGTCCGCTTTGACCCTTGTGCTCTTCTCTTATTGGTAGAAAAAATCTGACACCGGGCTTCAATATCGTACATGATTACGTATATGTGTTGACATGGAAGTCGACGTGGAAACTAAGTTTCAAAGGATTGTAACAACCCAAATTGATTAATTTTATCATAGTTTTTAATTTAAATTTAATTAAATTATTAAAATATATTAATTAGTATTTTATTATTTTATTATTAAAAGGTGGGTGAAGCAATTAATGGGGAGATAAGGTTGTTGGGAATTAATGAAGGGGATTTGAGAGAGGAGGATAAGAAAGAAGGGGAGGACTTGGAAGAGGGATCTTATTTTTGTTGAGGATTTCTAAATTTGAAAAGGGGAGGAGGAGGAGGAGGAAATGGGAGATATGGTTTTTGAGAAGCTCTCACAGGGCACTAGTGTTGCTGGGAATTTTGGGCTCGGGGGCCAGGAAACCACAAGGATTCCTGGAGCTAGGGAGGTAGAGAGGTTGTTCCTAGTTGGCTGGGAGGTTAATGTTCAATCTGGGCAAGAACCAAAATGGGATCAAATAGAAAAGGGACTAGATAACCAACATGAAGGTGGAGGTACGTATTATAATGTTGTTTTCATTATACTATTGATATTGTTATGCTATTATCATTAATATGCTGCTATATTATTGTTATTATGTTTTTTTTGTTGTTCTCATTATGTTGTTATCATCAATATGTTTTTGTTGTTTATTTCTAGTATAAGGAAATAACGAAAGAAATTATAAACTAAATTTAGTAGGAGATTTTAGAAAACTTTTATTTATTTTGAGTCCTAAAAATTAACCAGGCTTTACAAGGATGACGTGTAAGTTGTCGTGATGATACGAGTAGTCTACAAGGTTGGATACGTGGCTTGCGATGTGCCAGGTGAGGAGGGTGACATGGCCAACCTAGTTATCAAAACAACACTACGTGGTGGTACACATCGATGGTTGAGCTTTGCCCTTATTCCTGATCAATGAATAAGATTGCTTTTCTTGGTTATCATAATTCATTGACATCGAGATGACTCTTTTGTTTTTATTTCGTTGTGTTGGACTTACATGGAACTTTTTCGACGTCGATGGTCTATCGACGACTGACAAAATCTTTTGACTCTTGATCACGTTAACACATTTTGTCGATGATCGATGGCCTATAGAAGATCGATGACATTTGTTCCACTTAAAAAATGCGCATAGGTTTCCCTTGATCCCGATTATAAACACTTCTTTTTTCTCCATCCCTCGATGAGTTCATCGACAGTTCTTGGAAAAGGTTACGATTTGCTCGTCTTTCAATTCTTTCTTTTGTTTTTCTTTCCTGATGTAAAACATGAGAAGTTTTTATTTTTTTGTATTTTATTGAGATTTTAAATGCGAAGAAAAAAAAAATAACAAATTCATCAATTTAACAAAGGATAAATATGTAACCTATGTAAAACCAAAAGAAGAAGGTGTAAAATAATTAAAAGAAAAAGTGGTACCCAAAAATAGAAAAATTTAAGGGTTTGTTGAGAAATCAACAGGTCCAAACCTCCACGCGAAATCTTTGGCAACTTAATACTAAATTCGACGAAATCTCCATAACATATGGTACTAATGGTGCAATGGTTAAGTTGTTTGCATGTTATACGGTAGGTCGGGGGATCAAACCCCACCAAACTCTCATTATTATGTGGTTTTTGTTACAACGGTGGCATATGGTATATATATTGTATATGGTTATAACCAAAGTTTTAATGCCCCCCACAGGAATATAGGTGGTCACATTACGTAAATAGAACCATATAATATGGGTAGAGGGCTAGGTCCTCGACCCTTTTTCCATCCAACAATACCACATTGCAACTTTAAATATATATGAGACCATAATAAGGTTAAGTCTCATCATGTGGTCTATTGGTAAAGGCGGTTGGGTAAGGTTATGAGAGGTTGCGGGTTTGACCCCCGTCAACTCCCAAAACATTTTGATATTCATAAGACATTAATAGCCAATGGGAGGTTTCCATGTGGCAACCTCTCATTGGTCTATCCTTTCCATGTGTCAACACACAACTGGTTTGCTTTGATTGTACGAATTGCCAAGTCATTTTTCCAACACGACATGCCGCGTCACCTTCCTGCCATGTGTTTCCATATGAGGTTGCTACATCATCACTTGTATGATATGTACGGTCATTCCATGTGTCACCCTTGTAGTGGTGACACGTGTCACCTTTGACCCTATTGACTTTTGTCTTTTTTCCCTAGTTTGACTCATACTTTGACCATCCATAACTTTTACATACGAACTCTGTTTGAGGCATTTTTTATGTCATTGGAAATCTATCGCCGAGCTCTACGCAATTATGTAGTTTTCAAGAGCATTTGAGATGGTCAAATTTTGACCTTTTTTGGATGTTCCTGGACCTCTTTGAGTGTTCTAGATCTTCATGGACCTTTTGTGAATGTTCTAGATCAATTTATCCTCTACAAGTTTACAAGTATTTGTTTAGGATGAGATTCACCTTTGGATATATAAAAAAACAGTTATAGTTATTTTTTATTCCTTTTCTAATAATGGTTTTGAATCTCGATCTCAACAGATAATGAACATGTAGATTTCTTGATCTGGTGAAATTTTGTTTACCTCCCATGTGTTACCTCTATTTGTAAAGAAACCAGTAGCATCATGTATATAAGTACAATTTGTATATGACACACACACATAGCTAACAATGGTCCTTTATTCATTAACAACATAATTGTTTCAACTTGACATAGTGCTCACTATAAGACTCATATTATTTTTCTCTTACACAGGTTGTTGTTTATCTATATTATGTTACATATGTCACAATTGCACCACCTTATATCTATATATGTGTGTGTGTGTGTGTGTAGTAGCAATTTCAAATTCATTGACATCAGGAACATTGCCATTGCAGTGGCACTTGTTCTTTTATGGTTCTAATATAATTGGGATCAATACTCTTTTCTTTTTTTAAAAAACTTTAAGTTGAAATGGAATCAAGATTTCTAGTACATTGTTTTTGGACTTGACTAGGATCAAGATTCCTACTTTTTTGGAAAAAACCTTTTAATTTTTTGTTGGAGAGGTGAAAATGTAATATCATTTGAGATTGTAACATGGGATTGGGTTAATGGAAAGAGAGTTGGGAGTGTAATATCATTGGTAATGTGGTATAGAAGTGTAATGCAAGCTAGGGTTAGTGTTAATGATACAAGAGATGGGACTATAATTGCATAGAAAATCAAATGTAATATCATTGTTATTCCTTACCTGTGTGAGGAGTGGAAAATTAAACACAACACCATCATTATTCCCTACATTCAATAATTCACCAACCTCCACACAAACCTAGACTAATGTGGATGTTATCATAAACCACTTCTACTCACCTATGTGGATAATCCAAACATGCAAGTTTGGGTGGTCCACTACCAGTTTCTCTCCCTCGAATCAATAGAGCACATTGACCAAAATTGACATAACATTTTCGTACAAACCCCTAATGTAGTACAAATCACATTCCAATGATTATGGTGTACACATTGTAAGGGTAACCTACCTACTAGGGTGAACCTTTAATTCTAGACATACTCGTCTTTAAGTTTCACCCGCTATTACCAACCTCTTTCAAACTCATGCACATGTTATTTCTTCATCCAACATATTTAGACAGTGGAATGTTATTCAATGGGTTTAATGGTTATGCACTTGTGAGTTACACATGCTCATCACCACGAAGAACACATGGATCCAAGGGCCAGTTATGCATGCCCATCACTATGAAGAACCCATGGATCCATGCACCCAAGGAATATTCATCCATGAGTTGATCCCAATGTGTAAGTGCTATGTGGATAGATGTGAATTTCCCTATTCCAATGTGCCCTTGTGATATAAAATTTCTAGTATTTGCTTGCAAGTTTAACTTATAATTTTTTAAAGACACCATGAATGTAAATTTGTATTTTAGAAAGCATCCTCTCTTAATTGCGATTTTGTGTTTTTGGTTTTATTCATAATGTCAAGCAACAATTGACTTGGGAGGAAAGTGTTATATCTATATCTATACCTATACATGTATGTATGTATGTATACATTGGAATTTCCCTATTCCAATGTGCCCATGCAATCTAGAATTTCCAGTATTTCCTTGCAAGTTTAACTTTAGAATTTTGTATTGGCACCATGAATTTGAATTTGGATTTTAGAAAGAATCCTCGCTCAACTGTGATTTGTGTTTTGTGTTTTTTGGTTTCAATCATAATGAGAATTCAATTGACTTGGGAGGCCACATGATCTGAAATTTCCAGTATTTCCTTGCAAGTTTAACTTTATAATTTTATAAAGGCACCATGAATTTAAATTTGGATTTTAGAAAGCATCCTCACTGAGGTGTGATTTTGTGTTTTTGGTTTCATTCCTAATGAAATAAAAATTGACTTGGGAAAGAAGTGGTATCTATATAACTATTTATATGTATGTATGTATGTATGTATACATGTATTTATATGTTTTACCACACAAACTAGCACCTTTAGATTAAAGTCCCAAAGATAGGGCACTAGTCATGTGGAACTAGGAGGTTGGATATTATCACCTCAAAAACTCTCCTCTACATTTAAGGGTAGGGTAAATATAATCTTAACCAAGGGGTCCTTACCAATAGGTTAACTAGGCCTACATTGTGTAGTCGAAGCGGGAGTAAAGAGAACCTAGCCACAATTATAATGAAAAAAAAAATGTAAAAGATGGGCTTGGGGTGATGAGTGAATAGGAGATCAATGCCTATCTTGCTTGGGCTATGGGGTCTAAGACACTATTGATTATTTGTCCTCCTATCTTGGTTGTTGAAGCCCCAAACATCATAAATATTTCTTAGATGAGCATCAATCTATGGAATATCAAACCTTGCAAGGATTATAGAGAGGCTAATTCCAAAGAAATTAACCTAAGTCTTTCAAAGTAAATCATATACTAAACCTAGGGTAAGGAAATGAAACCATGTGATATTCACCCCTAATACAATAGATCTAGCCTACAATTTGACAACAAAATGAAATAGATGTGTAATTCATACCTTGCAATGTTTTCCATGTAATAACGCCTTCCTCAATGAAAAACTTGCAACTCAAATCCTTTAATTATTACCCTAGAAAAAATACTAAAGAATACAGAGTATTACACAATATCTTTGCAAAGGTAAGACAAGCTTCTTGCCATTATTCTCCACTAATCCAATCCATGTACAAAATGGAGAGAGAAAACCTTTATATAGGTTTTATCTCAATTCTCTTCTGCAATAAAATAATGTCTTCCTTAGAAAATATAACTAACTAGGTGGTTGAATTTTATCAAAATCCCATCGAAAAATGCTTGGATAAAATGATCTAGATGGTTTTAATACCACATGTCTCCTCCTTCCATTCTTATCTTCATGCAAAAGCAAAATCTAGGTGCCATTTGTCCTCTTCATGTGTAAAATAATGATAAAAGGCTTGGTCAAGTAGGAAGACTGAATTTCCAATAAGTGTGCATGAATTCCAAGTGTAGAACTCCATGACAAGGGCACTTTCCTAGAAATAACCACCTCCAAATAATAATATTACTTTTTAGGGAACAAGGATATTATGAGGCTAGGGCGAATTTGATTTTTTTCATGTGTTTTTGCCTCAACTTCTGTGCCAAAGGGGGAAGTACTAACTTAAGTTGTGTACCCTATGGACATAAGGTTATGTTCCCTAGTGAATTTAGGAATAAAACTTAGGGGATTAAGCCTCAATGTAGAATTATAACATTTAAGTAGTAACTGGCTAGTATTTCACTTCAATACATGTCAAAAGGGGGAGTGGTTAGTCTTATGTGTACAACAAGGACTTTAAGTTACAACTCCTAGTGACCAATTAGAAAGTGAAACTTATGGAAAAGGTCTCAATGAAGAATTAGAAGAATTAGAACAATAAAGTGCTAATAGACCAATACTTACGCACTCAATCCAAGGTTTAGGATTTTAAAATTTAATTAAAATATACCAAACTAGGTGTGTTCATACTGGAAAAAGTGAAAATATAAGAATCGAGGAGTTATTATAAGGAAATATTTAGGGATTTTAAGTTAATTATTCAATGCACCTCCTAGGATATGGAATGAAGTGGAATGTAAGTGTAATTTAAGGTTTTACCTAGGGAAAATGTCAAGATGTGATGTGATACATAAATATCCTAGGTAAAATGGTTAGAAGTGGTGAAAATGTATGTAGGAAGTGAATTTTACCAAGGAAAATGTTATAATATGCTCACAATAAACAAATTGCCTATGTAAGACTATGTAAATGACATGAATATGAATAGAACTAGGTAAATGCATCACTGTGTTAGAGAGAAACCATGCAAAACTAAGTGAAAGTGAGTGAGAAGTGACTAGGTGACTACCATGATGAAAATACGTGAAGAAAAAGATATACCCCTAAAGAAACCTCCACCAAAATTTCAACCTTTTGAAGGTTATAATCACACCACCAATATGCACAAGACCATTTACCACTTATGTCAACATGAGGAGTAACAACTGGCTCCTACTCAGGGACATGTACTCTTAGGATAAGAGTGCATGAAAACCCCATAATCTCTGGTTTTACTTGTTAATAATATGGAAGAAATAAAAATGCCATGTAGAGGGATGGTCTAAGTCCCATCTTCAAAAACCACGTCCAAACTTATTACAACTTCATCAAAATTGGATTTTATAAGTAAGGCACAAGGAAACAATGCCAAAGTATATGAAAATGAAATGCCAATAATAGAGAGCTTATTTTCCTACTCTAATTCTCTTCAAAACCTTATTCTTCTTACACCTAATCTAATTATCACCCACAATTAAAAATGGAAGGTGTAGTCATATAACCAATGGAACCATGTTCTCATTACATCAATACTACAAGGTTTTCGTTTATATTTGGTCATAGACCAAAACAAGAAAATAGAAAATGTTCTTGATTAAGTACAAATGAGATGAAATATACATGTGAGTATGGTTACAATTAGGAGTTACATCATGGGCATGGTAGTCAATACAAAAATCCTCAAAAGTGTGACTCAATGTCATTTCAATCCATTTTCCAAGAGGGTTGATATAAGGGCTAGAAATTATATATGTCAACCCCTCAACATCCCGCAAAGCATCAAATGTATCCCTCTCCAAAGGAAAATATGCATGTAGAACATAATTCACACCTTCAAACAAGCAAGTTGTGGGTGGCTCCAACAAAAGCACACCTTCTTCTAGTCATGATGACGAAATTTCAAATCTGGAAACGAAATTGTGCTTACAAATATATGGTTGGAAATGACTATCATAACACATGTACTTAATATCTGGTCAAGTCCAATTTAATTTCCAGTATTAGAAAGATAACTTCTACCTGAAAATGACATGCAAATTCAATGCAATTTGTAGTAGAAAGAGGCTGTAAATTCCTGAAAGATACAATAATATAGAAAGCATGTTGTTGTAACATCCTGCTCTGGCGCACTGAGAAAACTTATTCTTTGAGGACACTTGCTCGCAAGTGATCCGGACTATTATGATATTAAAACATGTGTTCTTGATTATGATGCATTATGATAGATGACCTGATGTTTTACTGTATTGACATAGACAGGTGCTATTGACTCGGTTTTACTGAGTGTGCAGGATTTTGGACCTTGAGGATGCAGAGGCATCGATAGAACCCTTGGACTCTGTATCGATTCAGGGAGTGTGCTATTGGGTTTTGATTGATTTACTATGATATTAATACATTTGATTAGATGATATGATGTGGACATGTTCTGACATGGTTTGTTGATGATGCAGGCTGACGATAGCTTGCCGACCAGACTCACATATGGAGTAAAGGGGCCACACATGACTACCAGATAGGTTGAGGGAGAGGTGTGGACAACAGCCCTGCCACAACCTACTAGCACTCTCGTCGTGGCTCAAACTTTAGGTTAACGATTACCTAGTTTGAGAGGACCCACGATGCCGTGAGGGTAGACTACGACAATCACTCGCGATGATTCTAAAGGGTGTGCAATAAGGCATGGGCCTTATTCCTTAGAATCCCTTAGTCTCCCACAAGTTCACCTAGCGGAGTGTTGACTCCAGGGGTTATTAATGTCTACCAATCAGTTAAGAGGCATGTGGCACCCTTGGAGCACATGGTGCATCCTGAAGGGCACATCGCGCAAAAGAAACACAAGAGGCGAGTGACACCCTTGGAGCACATGGTACGTCTTGAAGGGCACATCGCGCAAAAGAAACACTAGAGGCGAGTGGCACCCTTGGAGCAAGTAGTGCGTCCTGAAGGGCACGTCACATTGATGATGTTAAAGGAATGAACCTAGATGACCCTAAGACTAATATCTCATTAAGAAATTTTAAAACAACTTCCCTAATTAAAATGTCGCCTAGTTTAGAATCTAAGTCCTAAGTCTAAAACTTCGCTAGGGGTAAAATTTTGTCTACCCATAAGAAATTATCTCTCTAAAAATAAAATAAAATAAAAAAGGTTTAAAGTAAAAACCACTTAAGTAATAATTGTGGACTTCATAAATTTTTTGGTAAAGAAGAATTTAACTATTTAACTTGTGAAAGTGTAAAAGATATTAAATTATTAATAAAAAGGAAAAGGGGTTAAATTGCGCAACTGCCATTTTGGCTCTAATAAAAGGGGAAAGAAGGGAATAATATAAATTAGGAAACTAAGGAATGGAGGAAACACAATAAGGGAAAGAGGGGAAATTATGGTAAAAAGCGAGGTCAACATAATAAAGAATTTGCAATTAAGAACCTTCTAAATTGAACTAATTTAACAACTTCATTTTAGGGAAAGTATTTAAAACCTGTAAGGGAATCTAGGGACACCTAAGAGTAAAAATAGGAGTAACTCTAGGTGGGTGAGGGAAATAAGAAAATTTAATAAATTAAAGAAAATAGTTAATGGAGAAACGTGGGGGATGGATGACACTTGTACGAAGGAGTGTTTTTAGAAGATTTTTATTAAAAATTAAATTTAATGAGATTTAGGGAAATATGGAAGTTCCAAAACTCTATAAAAGAAAGGGAAGAGAAGGAAGAAGGGGGATCGACTGTTAGCATAACGTTACGCTGTCGGATTAGTGACTTGACTAATTTACTTGTGGGTAGTTGGGATTTCCCAACTCGGATAGGAGTGGTAGCTCGGCCTTGCGAGGTGAGCTGGGAGCTAGACGTACCATTTGGATAGTGTGTGGCCCCTTTGTGGCTCGGGGGGCTAATGGGGAAGAAAATTACCCCTAGCATTGGCTCTGAGGTACTGGTGAGGTCTCGACGGTCGACGAGTGGGAGTGGCATGGAGCACACGAACATCCTTCGAGGCGGACGATCAGGCAATGGTATGATCATCTACTTTGTAAAGCAGAATGCATTATGAATTTATGCTTGATCTGTATGTTGATTGTAAATGGATGAATTCTACCTTGAGTTTTATGTTCCTTGGTTGGGGTCTTTAAGTTTCTGCGTTACTCCTTGCGTTGTATTTCCCAGGGATGTGGTAATTAGCATTTAAATTATTGTTTTTTAGTTTTACAGTCATTGAACATCACAGATATAGTTGAATGCATTGTTGTATATACTCGGGTGCGTTGAAGTGGTGATTCGTGCGGTAATAGATACAAACATTTTACTTCGGTCTTTTACTTAGATAATAAAAGAAAACTTTTGAGCTCCTTCTGTATGGATCTAACACTGATTTCGTTCTGTAATAGATATAGACATTTTAATTCTAATTACTTAACTAGATAGGGGAAATTGTTGAATTCGTTCTGTGAAGGGGGGTAAGGGCGATTTTGTTATGGCGAAATCCTTCTTGGTTTTTTTTTTTCTCGTTGTAAGACTGGTTCTGAATCTCGTTCTGGAATTGGTTATCCAACAGACTTTTGGACTGTCTCATATTTATGCACTGCAACCCTCTTCATTTTAATTTGGGCCAGTTAATTCAATCGTCGGTTCTTGACCAGCTACACGCCCCTCGATCTGGACTGCCAGAGCGTGTTAGTTAAGAAAATCCTTACCTCAAGGCGTGTATTGAAAGGTAAACCCTAGCGCTTCAGCTCGTTGGATGTTAAACTTTGTAAGTTGATTGTTAACACTCAACAATTCCATTCGTGTGGCTAGCAACCTGTATCTTCAATCTCGGAGTCTTGTGCCTAAAATCTACCCTGCCATTTATGCTATCTTACACTGGACTGACAGTTTTGGTTTGCCTTAAGTGCATGAGATTTAATCTGTAGCCACCCATGAGTTACATGAATGCTTGCGTAGTTCAGTTTTTGGATAGCATCCCTGTGAAAATCGTATTCTTTTGGTAGTAACTTAAAGCCTTTCATTTATTTCATTTGGTTAGAGTTTGGTTTATCTGCGTGCTTCCCCATTGAAGATTTTCCTTTATCCTAACCTTTAAAAAACCATTATACCTGTGCATTTGGCCTTGGGGGAAAACCCATTATACCTGTGCATTATACAGTGAAGGATTGCAATTTTTTTACATTGAAATAATTGTGTTTTACCCTGATCGTGATTCCAGAGGATACTGTGAGCCTCCCACAGTCTTAGACCATGATTCTAGTGGATACCGTGACAGTTATACTGAACAGTAGTGTGTTAGGGAGTGATGAGAGCAAGACGTATGAAATCCTTTCTAAATCCTTTATAATTTTAGCCCTTTCCAGCCATGAGAAGGTCGTATCCCTTCGCCCCTACAAAAAAATGATTTAAGAATCGTATATAATCACCCATGCGACAACGTGATGTACAGCCGTGACAGGGATTCTCTAGACTCTGTCAGGACAACCTGCCATTTTTTCGCGACTTTCTGGCATGCGTGCAACAGTTGCCAATTCGACTTTATGGCTTGCACCCACAACCGTCAGTTCGTCTCAGTATAAACACTGGGAGAGGATTAATTTCCAAAGATGCCTTCGAAGTACAATTTAAAATGCTTCCTTCGATCATTGAAAATGAAGAAATTTATTCACATCCATATTGTTGATTTCTACCACTGAAACAACTAAATCATCTGTTCAAAAAAAATTAAAACATCTTATTTGTTTCTGTCTTGTGAAGGGTATCCGAGCTCTCATTGTTGATAGGGATAATTCTCCCAAGGTTTGTGATGTTTGTCATATTGTTCTTATTTATCGATGTTCTTTAGATCACTATATTTTAGTTGTATTATTTGAAATGGAATTCATTTTTTTTTAGTCAAGTTATTGTACTTGAATATCATCATGCAGTAAGCTAATTTGTAATGTATTTTTTTTCATCATATAGTTGGATGATGATTATTATATTATCTAACGGTTAAAATTAAAATAATTATTGTAGTTTTATGGTTATTTGATAACATCTAAAATGTATGGTAAGTGTAATTTGTTGCAAGGTTTTCGTAATATAAAATGTAAAGTGGTTATCATGTATGGTAAAGGTTATTGTAGTTTTGTAGTTATTCAATAACATATAAGACGTATTGTAATTGTAAATTATGGCAAGGTTATTGTGATATAAGTTGTACGATTGCTATTATTTTACAGTAATGTATTTATGCGCAAAGCTAAAACCAGCTAGTATTAATGCCAGAGACATTACCCTTAACCACCAGCAAATGGTCTTGATTTCGAACATGTTTGTTAATGTCCTTTAAAATTGGATTTAGATTATGCCTTGATGCCTTTATTCACTTGGGCCATGCGAAGACGAGCTCGTAATGGAGGTTGGAATAGACTCTGTCAATTACCCTGCTTGCTGTATAAATTGTCATAGTCTTGAAATTTGATTAAAAGTACACCTCCCATGCAATACTGTAATGAGTAATTTAATGAGTTATTAATGATTCATTGACACAAACTGCCTTAATGTAGATAACCTTGTTGACTGAAATCGTGATGGTTATGTTTTTATCATTGGCTTAGTAGGCTTAGTCTTATTGTGTTGGGCGGGATGTAGACACCTCCATGTTCCTCATAACAGTCGCCAGCCCTGAGACCTTAAATGGTTAAAATCGATGGGAACCTGGGCTTGAGCGTTTCTTATGTGTCATGGAGGTCCTAACCATTGTAGGGTAGGACAGGCAGGTAGTCAGTCTTTTTATTTGGTCGGTTGCATGTTGTTCTTTACTGGCAGATGTTGATGTGCGTCTTAGATCTTTATGTTTATATTGCAATTGCATGTGTCATGATGCGTCGTCATGTGGCGGCACAGAGTATAATGTCTTGTTACCCTTGCACACATGCACACACAAAAAAAAAATTGCACTCTTTATAAGAGGTTTGTTGGTGTAACGAGGAGGACGTTACAGTTGTCACAAGCAAAAATCAGCCCCAAAGATGTATTTTTCAACCAAAAATCTATGCACAAAATATGTGATAGGTAGAGGAATATATGGCTGAATTGTTTTGCAAAATTGTATCCCAAGATCTGCCCCACATACTTCAAAAAATCTGCAAGACCCATTGTAATATATGACTCGAAAATATTACTCAAAATTTTTGTAGGAGATTCCAACCTATGTGGTTACATGTGAAAATCAAAATATGCACTAATTAGATCACTTTATTGGCTAATATTTTCTTCATATGAACCTGAAAAAAATGATTCTTGACTTATTACTCCATATCTTTCACTAATTTTCTCAAGCAAGAAGATTAATGCCTATTTTTAAATTTTTATTTCATTCAAGGGAATTCTTAAATAATCCATTTAATATTCTAACATCATACTAATAATTATCAATTTTCCTTCTTATTTGATTACAAATCACAGCTCAAACATATGTATCATCTAATCCTTTAATATGATCTTCATGAACCATCCAAGATTCTTGAAAGACTGATGAAATATGAAATTGAATAAATTTTCCTTGGGCTAAGACTACAAAACCATTATCTTACTTCCTGTTGCAATGAAAGGGAAAACATTTTCAACACCACATCTTTATGGATAATGTTAAATTCTGTAATGAATCTAATGAAAGATATAGTAAAATATGAAGCAACATCTTTGTTCCCATAGAACTTTGAAGCATGTTTTTTCCATAACTTATAATTGAAATCATGTGGGTATCCATAGATGTATGAGAAATCCAAAGGGGAAAATAATTTTGCTTTCAATTCCTTACAATATGGAGCCACACCTTAAATCGGAAAATCTGAAATATAAATGTTCTTCATACCTCATACCAAAATCTGAAAAATGTGGAGTAGAGTTTCCAAGGTGAACTTTATGCCTTCACAATGTGCTTGTTTCACCCAACACACATAACTCTTCAAAAACATGCAAGGGAAAAGGGCTTCTTCCCTTCAATGGAGTCACCAATATGAGACATATCTTCAATATAAACCCTCATCCAAGTCTTCAAGAAGCATGATCTTAATTTTTTTAGGGAAAAGTAATTTATACCCAACAACGACACCAAAATATTACCACACAAACTATCACCTTTAGATTAAATTCCAAAAGATAGGGCACTAGCTTTGTGGAACTATGAGGTTGGACACTGTCACCTCACCAACTCTCCTTTGTACTTTCGGTAAGGTAAATGGAATCCTAACCAAGGGGGGATTCCCTATAAGTTAACTTGGCTCACTTCGTGTAGATGGAGTGGGAGTAAAGAGAACCTAGCCACACTTGTGATGGAAAAATAAATGTAATAGCCAGGCTTGGGACGATGAGTGAATAGGAGACCATTGCCTATCTTTCTTGGGCTATTGGGTCTTGTTGACGGGCGAAATTGACCGTCCGTCAACTGGAAGAGCAAGTCTGGTTCGGGGTTGTCTAAATAACCCAAGCCGTTTGGTGTAACTCATTCTGACGGGTTTAATGGCTCCGTTAGCC
>SNQJ01S0070115.1:0-16049 GCA_010110895.2 Picea sitchensis
ATGAAGGAATTTCTTATGTAGGTGAACCTAGGGAAACAAGTCCATTGAATGAGATCATGAGGTGATGAAGCTCCTATTAACTTTGTGAAGGAAAAATGAGTAAGGGAGAGATTCTTTCCAACTGAATCCAAATTTAGAAACACATAGAAAGAGAAAAATTGTGTTCTGCACAGATGATGATAGCATTGGATCTATTCATAGTCCTTGGAGGAATATTGATCATTCATCAAACCCAGATTACATCATTTCCATTAATTATACCATACTGGTGAGACACAGTGTATCTACCTTTCAGTTCTCGGGATATATTGTTAAGGAGTGAAAGTGCAAGTTTGCACCTTGGTGGATTAATAAACCAAGTGTAATTTTTCACCCCAGTACTTGACTTCCCTATCCTACCGATATCAGGGTTCCATCGTAAAGGTTCCAGCTTATCGGTTTTTTGGGCCAGCGTATTCTTGAAACAAAGTCGAAGTGTTGTGGTGCCTTGATACCCCAATCTCCTGATTCCTGGGATATCGACCTCCCTGATGTTTATCAGACCAAGTTTAAATCCTATCAACACCCGAAACCTGACCTCCTGGGATCACAGTTCTGTCACATCAACATATTGAACCAAGTGGATGTGGTACCTTGGTGCCTGACACTCTAGTCTCATGTTGAAGGCATATGAGTAAGGTTATCCATCAACGAGGGCCATTGATCATTGACCAATGACAAGATCAATGATCTAGGATGAAGGGTGTGAACAGAAGGAAATTATTGTCAAGTGTTGATCCAACCATTCGTGTAAAGGTGAGATCAACATTGGAGATTTAGTGCAGGGTTGTAGCACTTGGTCGCTTGGAAGAAAGGGATTAGCGCTAGCTGAGGAAATGTTTGGGCATCAAGGGAATTTTAGCACCATTTTGAGAGAGATAAAGTTAAACGCCTATGTGTATTAGAAATGCGAATTAGAGCGGGGAAAGTATGGTCCATAATCATGTTAGTCGATGATAGGGAACCAAAGAGGCGAATTTGGTCATAGAGATTGTTGATGACAAATTCATAGTTCGTTCTAACTCTATACCTGTGGGTATTACGACCTAGTGGGTCATCATATTGGTATTAGAGTGTAGTCATGCTCCAAATTTGAAGGAAGAATATTGAAAGTTATTCAGGGGGGAAAATTTTAGTCTGAGGAAAGCAGATTTTGCAGAAAAAAGAATTGGGTATACAATTATCTGAGTGGATTACTGCAAAATTGAGGCCATTTCAACCAAAGAAAAAAATTAAGAAGAAATGTTTTGGGGGCAATATTTTGGAGTAGATCTTGCAGGTATGGGTCTGATGTTTTTATAATTAACTCTCGTGAAAACATATTTATGTTTGCAGGTAGCAACAAGAGGAGAAAATAATTTGTATCAACCATTACAACCAAAGAAGTTGTAACTATTGGAGAAGAGCAAATAAGGATCCTAAAGAGAATCTTGTGGTAGAAGGACCCTTACAACAAGGGGAAGCTATGATAATTTTTGAAGAACAAGACCAGTGAAATTCTCAAGAGCAACTGAGTGGAGTGCAAAAGACTACAAATTTTGAAGTTGAGGAGTTGAGCATGCTTAGAAGGTTCCATAGGAGAGAACTTATTATGCCAAGCAGACAGTCTCATGAGGAAATATTGATGAGATATTGAGTGGAAAGGTGTAGAGACTTGCTAGAGAGGAAATGCTTGATACAACTCACTGTGATCAAGGAGAAGCTCATAGAGAAAAGAGATGGAGATGAATATTGATAGTCATGTTAGAGGTTCAAAGAGTAGACACAAAAAGAGGACATGATATTCCATAGCAATTGACAAAGAATATATGATTCAAGAGGAATTTGACAGGGAGTTTGTTAAGTTAAAGGAAATACTCGGTATGAATATAGAGATACTATAGGAAAGAGATGAAGACCAAAGACGAGGCTAGAATGTGAAGAAAAATGTCAAATGAACTATTGTACAATTGTTTGTAAGGAAACTGAGGTAGAGCTTGAGGAAAAGGTTGAGTGATTTGTTGAAGTAAGAAAAACTCGAAGGAGATAAGTTTAGACAGAGGTCAAGGCAGAAGAAGAAGTTTACATCTATGAACTTGAACATGGATAATTTCTTGGGGAGGAAGATGATGTTGAGAGTCTCATGAGTTGTGAATAAATTTCAGATCAACATGTGTGGAAGATGGAAAAAGAATCAAATGAGGCCATGGGATATTATGTTTTTAAAACTAATGTTTTGTGCATGATTATAGGTTATGAAAAGAATGAAGTTGGACAATCACTTGGAGATGTCATAAATATTGATGAAGGTAGATATATGCTTTTTAAAAGCATAGAAGAAAAACAAAATCATAATTCTGTTATGAAGGGAGATGCGATAGTTTTATCTCATAAATATATTCAGGGTGATGCCTATACACAACTTATAAGTGAAATTGTTGAGGAAGTGAATGTTGATGATAATGATCAAATGAGGTGATCAAAACAACATAAAAAGATGATGCCCAGTGAGATCTAGGAATCTCGTGGATTTAAAACTAATCATTGGTGTGTGTATGAAAGTTATAAATACAACTACAAAGAGAATGAAGAATTGGAAAAACAACATTTAGATATAATGTTGATGGATTATAATGAAGAATTAATATTGTTGGAAGAATGGTTGGAAAAATCCAATATTGATGAAGACCACATAACAGTTGCAGACACAGAGCATCCAAGTTGCAACATTGTAAGTGAGAAAGTTGAAAGTCAAGACACATGATTGTCTTGTGAGGATGGATTTCTTCTACATACACAACATAAAATTGCAATCCAAAGGATTTTCTTAAGAGACAATATAGAGAAGGAAGGTAACCAAGAGACTGCCATGGATAACTAAGAAATTCAAGAAAGAATTCATGTACCAAAAGAAGCAACAAACAACCTATGCAATGAAGACAAATATGGGGTGTTTGCAGTCATTCTCTTGACTGATGATGAAATTCAAGAGTGGGAAAATAAAATTGTTTGTTGCTATATGTTTATTTCTTGTGCATATGTAGATAAGGGTGAGAGTTTTATAAGAATCCAATCTTCCATAGAAAATCAAGGAAGTTGGAAGAGAGAATTGAGTGTCTCAAACATTTTTGGAGAAGTGTATGAAGAAGGATGGAGCAAGATGTAGAATGGAAGACAAATCTTGAGAGAAGCTACAAAGTTTGAAGAGTGTTAGATTTTGGAGAAGTTACAAAGTATTCACATGGACCTAAGAACATCAAAGGAATTGAGGCCAAGGTTTTGGGAGAAACTGGAAAAATTCTATATGAAGGACAAAGGAAGCAAAAGATAGAGCTGGATATTGAAATTGCTGACCCGTGGAAGATAACGATGAAGGATTCCAGATGGGGATACCATGGAAGGAAAAAGACAATCAACCACAAATTGCAGTTGGCTAAGAGGGAGATTACATCAACAAAGTAAAAGGCAAGATACAGAGTGAAGTTTTGGATCCTGGAAGGATGCAGACAAAAGACATACAACAACAAGGTAGCAAGGAAAACAAGAAACATTAAAATATTTTGGATCCAGGAGGAATTAAATAGTTGAATACCCATGATCAGGAGATCATGAAATTTTTTAACCTTGGGAGTCTAATGTAGGAGTATTTTTCCTCCTAAAATCACCTTGTTCAAAAACACCTAAGGGGTCTTGAAATTTACCAAAGGGAGTGGGTTCCCTTAATGGATTTGATTGTATTTTCCTAAGTTTGTAATTATTCTAGCAGGATAGGGTTGTTAGGAAGAAAGAGGGTTGTTTTCCCTAATTATGACGTAAATGGCTTAATTGAGATAATTAGTTGGGTTAGATGGATTTCTCTAAGTATGGAGGACCAGATATAATTGATTCTCATAAATTGTAAGAACAAGAGTGATATTATTGTATTTATTTGTAGAATATTAGGAATTTTTATTCTTGAGCTGGAAGTGTACCTTCCATGCGATAAATTGTAATCCTTCAGGCATGTAAGAGGGGCCAAATTAGTGAAGTATCAGGCCAAAATACAAGTGGTTGAATAGAGAATATTAGGCCAAGGTCGAGGAGTGGCCAAATTAGTGAGAGATCAGGCCCAAAGGAAAGAAGCTCATATTTCATAATCATATGTAGAGAGCTATAATTGTAAATTTATGTACATAGACCAAATTGAATAGAAACAATTTGACTGTGTTTATTCCTTTGAGCGTAGGTGTAATTTCATATATGAGAAATCGTGACTGTGTGTGTATAATTTACATGAAGGAATTTCTTGTGCAGGTGAGCTTGAGGAAATGAGTCTGTTGAACTAGATCGTGAGGGGACAAATTTCCTATGAACTTCATGAAGGAGAAATGAGTCAGGGAGAGATGCTTTCCAATTGAATCCAAATTTACAAATGCCTTGAATGAGAATAAATTCATTCCGCACAGAGGATGAGAGAATTGGATCTATTCATAGTCCTTGGAGGAATCTTGATTCATTATCAAACCCATATTAAATCCTGTCCATTGATTATACTGGACCAAAAAGACACTATGTATTGACATTTCGGTTCCCAAGATATATTGTTGAGTAAAAGTGATACTGGTACCTGAATTCTCAGTGTTTTGATCTACTGGCCTACCATGCCCCGACGAATTACTAAACCAAGTGCAAGTTTTCACCCTGGTACCTGACATCCCAATCTTGTCGATACTAAGGTTCAGTCGTAAAGGTTCAAATATATTGACATTTCAGGCTGATGTTTTCTTGAAATAGAGGCAAAGTGTTACGATGCCCCAACTCCCCGATATCCTGATGCCCGATATATCAACCTCCCTGATGTTTACTAGACCAAGTTTAAATCCTATCAACACCTGAAATGATAACCTCTTGGGATCACAGTTCTATCATATCGTCATATTGTCACATAGACACCTCGACGTATAGTTGAACCAAGTAAATATCGTACCCTAGTGCCTGACACTCCGGTCCCATGTCAAAGTTCTATGAGTAAGGTTATCCAACAACAAGGACCATTGATCATTGATCAATGAAAAGATCAATGATCCAGAATGAATGGTGTGAAAAGAAGAAAATGATCTCCAAGTGTTGATCCAATCGTCCGTGTAAAGGGGAGATCGATGTTGGAGATTTAGTGCAAGGTTGCAACACTCGGTCCTTTGGAAGAAAGGGCTTAGCACCAAATAAGGAAATGTTTGGGTATCAAGGGAATTTTAGCACCAGTTCGAGAGAGATAAAGTTAAATTCCTCCATGTATTAGAAATGTGAATTAGAGTGGGGACAATATGGTCCAAAATCGTGTTAGTCGATTATATGGAACTAGATAGGGGAATTTGGTCATAAAGGACGCTAACGACAAATTCATAGTTTGTTCTAACTCTGTATATGTGGGTCATAAATATAAATGACTGAGATTCATTTTTGGTGGTTGGGAAGTTGAATTATATTGATGGTCTAGATTAGTGTCATACGTTTGGGAGTTGGAGCCAATTGATGGTCAAGATCATCTTGGCTTGGAGATTGATGATCCAAATTCAGATGGGATTTGGTGGAAATTTTCCAAGAGACATTGTCAACGACCAATGGTTAGGTTGGTCAAATTGACGAAAAGTTTCAATAGGAAAAAATAAATCTCTGACGACCAATGGTCGATGGTTGGGCATCAACAAATTTAGACGAAGTTGGTAGATCGATGATGGTCGATATTTTTTTTTAATGGGAGATCAACAGTCCAAATTCATCGGGAGTTTAGTCAAAAAAATTCTAAGTGTTGGAGTTGGCCAAAAAGAATTACGGCCAATGGTTGGGGGTCGACCAGATTCGGCGAAGTGTTTTTAGTCACCAATGGAAATCGTCAATGGTCGATGGTTGGGTGTCGGTCGATTCGTTGAAGTATTGGAATCGAGCAAGAGAAATTATCGATGGTTGATGGACTAATGGTTGGGTGTTAGACGATTCAACAAAGTGTTTCGATTGTGCAAGAGAAATTGTAGATGGACGATGGGCTGATGGTCGACCATTTTAGTGAGGTTTTTGGGTCATCCAAGAGAAATGATTGATGAATGATGAAGGAAATATAGTGATGATGTGTCATTCTATGTCATCATCCACGTGTCATGCCATGTCAGTCCAATTCCATATTAGATTCTACATGTCATGCCACATTAGCATCCACGTGTCATGCCACATCAACCAAAAAATATGGTCAATGGTCAATGACCAACAGTCAGGTCGAATGAACTGGAGAAGTGTTTCTTTAGTAAAAATCGATCATCGACATCTAATTATTGATGGTCGGGTCGACTAGTTTAACAAGGTATTGCAATTATTTTCCAAGAGAATTCTTCGATGGCTGACAACCGATGATTGAGCATTGGAGAGATTCTCGGACAAGTTTGGTGTGGAAATGACAATCATCGATCGATTGATTGTTGATGGATTTCATATAAACGAATCATATTTCCCTTGATTTGAGATCAATGACTTGGATTTAAAGGATTTTAATGACAATAAAACAATCAATTTTATATGAAAATTTCTGAATTTTTCATATTTTTGAAGTTCATTAACTTGTGGGGCAATTTTGAGGCCCTAAACAATGGTTTTAGCCAATAAAAATCTATGAGAATAGAGTACTTGTATTTACATCTAAAATAATATAACTCAAAGAGATCTATATAATGAGCTATACTAGGTGCAAAATAGAGCTCATATGAGAAAGTTGCAACTAAAATAGTAAGGGTAAAAGTTTGGCACCAGATTACTTCCAGAGAGCATAACGCCTTAATCAGAAGTTTGTTTGGGGTACAAGAACAATCTATTTAAATATTGTGAACCATAGAAATTTCCATGGAGCTAGATTTGGAATATAGATATGTAAAAAGATGTAGGAAGAAAAAGAAGTCACCTGTAGCATACATGGGTAAATCGGGTAAAACAAACAAAACTTCTTTGGACCATAACTTTCAACTCAGAGCTTGAATTTGAGAAAACAAATAATAGTTGGAAAGGTATTGAGGAGGATAAGACATATTTCAACCCAAAATTTTGGATTGGGCACTAAAATTTCTCAGAAAGTGATAAAATATATTTCTGTAGCAGTAAATGAGTGGGAAATTGTAGCATGTTAATGTTGTAACTTTTCTCTTAGGGCTCAGAAAGAGGCATGGGTACAATGGTTGGAGAGATGTTTCAGATAAGAATGCATCCAAGGAATCATATTGTGAATTGATCCATTTTGTTCTTCATAAATTTATGAAGAAATAACCTTTATTCTAATTGATGAAATGTTTTATGTTATGCATGTTCTAACAATAATTATTACATGCACATTTCTTGAAGAATTAGACGTAAAGGAAAATGAATTTGGTTCTTATATGAGGAATTGAGTTAGGAAAGATTCCCAGGGATCTTATGTCCATGAGGAAGATATCATAGGTCTTCATGTCAACATGGGTAATAATGAGATAGATTCTAATGGAAGGAGAGAAAGACAAAAGCCTATAACCATGAGAAGTCTACATAAAGAAATGCAGAGCTATAGAGAATAGAATGAAAGGATTATGAAAGCTCAGGAAGAGATACTTGAAAGTTTGAATTTGTTTCACAAGAAAGTCAATAAATACTCTGACACCAAGAAATTAGCCAGTGTTAGAAAAGTGGCAACATATAGATCCCAAAACAAAAGGGATTATCATGGGAATGAAAAAAAGTCAAGAAGCAAGAACAAATGCCATGATTCTCTAAGGCAGTCCACCATAAGAAATAATGCAAGTTTAGGGCCAGGGAGAAGCCCAAGTGTGTCTCATTTTAGGAGATAGAGAAGAAGGCCCAAGGAAGACATATTGCAAGGTGAAATTAGGAAAATCAAGCCACAAAATTTCAATGGTGAGCACAGGAAAGGAGAAGAAGTTGAGGCCTAAATGTTGGAAATGAATAAATATTTACAATTGAATGATAACCCCTCCCAGGTATAAGCTAGGATTGCAACCTACCACTTTCAAGGAAAGGCATCCATGTGGTGGGATCATCTTAAGAAAGGCAAGCACCTTGATGAGAAAAGGATCTCATGGATATAGTTCAAGGATATTGTTGGCCCTTGACCAAGTTTTGGGAATTTATTGGTCATGATGACCTATTTTGGAACTTCGACATCCTTTTGAAAGAGGAGCACAAGACGAATCAAAGATCATGGGATCTTGGCCCCCTTTTGGGCCCCTTTTTGGGTTTTTGGGAATATGTAATGGGAAGGGGATGTCAACCCATGTGTTTACCCATGTTTAGGCCTATTTTGTATGTATATATAGATGTCTAGGCCATATAGAGAAGAGGTGGATGATATATATATGTGATGTAGGCTAAGTGCCAAGAGTTGGGTCTGTGTGATCAAGGCTTTGTGCATTTTGTGTAAGACTTGTAGAGCTGAGTGCAAGTCCCTGTGTGATATGATAGGAGGCTTAGTGTTGTGACGCAAGGAAGAAGGATCTAGCAAGCTGTGCAGATATTTTGTCCTGTGCGGAGTAAGGGTTTTGAGGCTCTGTGCTTGTAACCGATTGATCGAAGACTATAAAGAAGAAGAGTTGGTGGACGTAGCCCCAGGAGAGGGGTGAACCACATAAACACTATGTTATGTGCTTTGTCTTGATGTGTTCATATGTTATATGCTAAGTGCTCTGATATGTTTGGATAGACCTATTCATGCTTGGTGGTTATTATATGTGAGAATGTTAGATCTGATCTAGATAGTCATACTTAGTGCTTGATATGCTCATTCTGATCCATTTGTATATGCTAAGTGCTTGAATACTATATATTAGTGTGAATACTACGAAGCTATGTTGTATAAGCAAAGTGAATAGTGATTACATATTAAGGAACTAACAGTGCTAAGAGCTATATTAAGTATTATAATCACGGATCTGTGTCCCAGCTAAGGTTGCATACACCTGAGTCTTGAAACCACCCCTACCTCTACCTCAGGTGAGACTTCATCTGCTTCGTAGGTGTTGCCGAAAGGGCCGATAGTTATCATTTTGTTGGTGCGTTGTTGTAGCATTGAACCCTGGGTCTGCCCCTGTGCCAACAAATGGTTCCGTTTTCGGGACTTGAAACTGTGATTGCTAGGAACTAAGGAAGAAGAAACTTTATGCAAAGATTTGATTTGAAAGTGTGAAAGCTCTATGCGTAGATCTGTTTCCCTAGTGCACAACATTTTACTTGACCTATGAAGCTTTGTGCCAAGAGGAAGGTCAGATCTAAAGAGAAGAAATCTGATTTGAAGAAGAGAGCTAAGATCTGTAAGCTCTATGTTCTGATAAAGGTGAGAATAGTTAAAAAGTTTTAGATCTGAAAGCTCTATGCTCTATAAAAGTAAGATAAGTGAAAATTTTCATTTATAGAGTATGGATATAGGTATGATTGATAGATTATGTCCTAGCTTAAAAACTAGGGCATTAATAGATGAAAGAAGGTTTGATATGAATAGATCTGATAAGAATCTTGAAAGATATGTTATACCTATGCATAGAAAATATGTTTGGACTAACAAATGGATGCAAGATCCTAGAAATAATTTATTGCAGGTTAGCTCCTATGATCCTAGTGTGCAGTACAAGAGAGGTTGGGGATCATTTGAAAGAAAGAGAGGATTGACCCTCTACTATAGTTGCATAAGACTGGGACATCTTGCTAAGGAATGCCCTGGAAGAAGGCCTAGTTGTCTTTGTTGTAAGGCTATGGACCATGAAGTGTTGGATTTCCCTAAAATGATTGCTAAGCTTGAAAGTATGAACATAAGACAAGAAAACCCTAGGCCAGATCTAGAAACTAAGGCTATAGAAGAACCCTAGAAAAAATCAGAGAAGGTATTACTACAGATGAAAGACACCTTGGATGACCATCGACATGTTAGACTATCATAGATTTTTAAAGACAAGGAGTACCTTGAAGAAAGAATAGGCGACTTCGACATTAACTGTGTTCTGGATGAGGAAACACAAGTGAATATTATGCTAGAGAGAACTTGGGAAGCTATAGGAAGGTCTACTATGATCCCTTCATTAGGAGGAATAGGACTATTAAGAGGAAAGCTGGTAAACTTATGTGGGAAGCTCGCTCAGATACCCATGAATGTTAATGGAACTTCGACAGAGAAAGATTTTGAGATTATTAAGTTTATTGAAGATGACGCCCCATTTACCATGTTAATAGGGAAACCTTGGATTGATAGAGCTCAAGCCAAATGAAAGGAAGAAGAAGAAGCCTCAGAGCAGAAGAAACAAGACTTAAAAGATTTCAAGGCTAGAAGGATCGCACAATTGATTGAAGAACATGAGAATAGATCGAAGCTAGTTGTCACTAGAAACATTGATGTCGAAGCTGAAAGAACATTAGAAGACCCAAAAAAGATTGAAGTACTTACTCCATATAAAGAAGAGGTATTACTCTTGAATCCTAGGAAATAATCTCAACAACGCGCAATGACTATGTTAAAAGACGATAAGAATCAAAATGGAAAAGATACTACCAAGACGAAGCTCACTGGAAAGAAGTCTAGAAAGCCAAGTAAGAAGAGGGCTAAGATTGGAAAGTTACAGAAGATTCCAGAGGGAAATTCGTAGAAAGAAAATTTGCAGAATTGGAGCTTCGTCGGGATATCAAAACAGCGACAGATGGCACTTCGCCATGGCGAAGCAATATGGCCATTGGGGTCGATATATCTGTTCGACTTTCACTCCGAATGGACATAAAAGCAATAAAGGTTCGTCATCATACCATTGGACCACACCATAACATATCGAACAAGAGTTAATTGGGGCTCATAACCATTGCACGCGAACCGTTGCTAAGTTTCCTACTTATCCCTTCACGCCATGCACGAAGAACACTTTTTCTAACTGATAATTTGAAGCCCGTAGACTGAACGAATTGCATACAGTGATCACTGTGCCCTCACTATTATTCCAGTGCAGTGTCTAAGTCCATCGTGACCCCGATAATTTTAATCCCGAGCGCGTATGTCCGACAAGATCACCGCAGTTGAAGAATCAGTGACAAAAGTTCTCCTCAACTTGATGACAGAGAGAGTCATGTCAGAAAGAGGAGTGTCTACAGGTATACAAGCATCGTCGGCAAGAGGACTATCGACCTCTCCATCCACTGTCCATGGAGCTGGACCGTCCCGTGAAAGGAGAACTAAGCACAAGGATGCCTTAGTGAATGCTAAGTTGATTTTGAGCATCCTACCTACATATCTACCACCTCTGAGCAATGCAATAAACCAAGACAGTGTGCCCAGAGACTTTGAATACACATTGGTCACTGCGTACCTTCTGAAAGAGGTGCGTGCATTTCGTTCTGACCAAGATAAGCTCACATCGTTGAATTTTAGTGACTTCAACCTCAGCGACAGGAAGTTTTACAGCATGCTCGCCCCACATAAGTATCTGACAAGAAAAAAAGGAAAGAACTCAAAGATTACCCCTCTCACATGGACCCTGAACCTCGCACAGTCCACCCTATTGAATGTTATGAAGATTCTGCACTTCGAGTGACACCAGTAGGTGAATGCATGCATCAAATTACTATTGTATTTCTATCATGGAGGTTATTTGTGGTTGAACTTTCTCATTACAATGGATCCAAAATTGATCAATCGGATCACAAGACTAAGCATGCAAGGCCCCAACCCACAAGATTTCTACCCCATAAAGACCACAGATCGCGCTCTCGTCCAGAGGATAAAAAACAAATATGGAGATGTAGATAAGGGCATGTGAGGCTACAAGGTAGCCTTTATCTAGAGTGGCGCATTGCACCTAGCCTATCAACTGATCACAGGGAAATTAGTTTGCAAGAACTGGCCCACCCAAGTAACCGGATTTGTAGTGGACCTCGTAGGGAAGTGCGTGGAGGGCCTACACATGAATTGGGTGAAGTACTTGGTGAACCAATTAGAACTAGACTGTAGGGAAGTGCAAGACCAAGGATATGAGTTCCACTTCAGTTGGCTTCTCATCTTAATCACGTTCATCGCATGGGAGATGCCGGAAGGTGCGACCTTCCCGAACATCGAGCCCTTTGAACCATTGGCCATGAAGTTCAGTATGTTGTGGTACTCCAGTGACATGAACAAGTAGTGGCAATGAAATGTCATCTTCCACACTTATTACACCCATCTAAAGACCGCTATCCAGTCTGAGCCTCGTATAACCCCGAACACACTCCACAGGTTTAGACCCTTGATGAAATTCAATGAGGACTGCCATTTCATCTATATCACAGTGCACGTTGATGAGCATAAACAATAGTTGCAGTCATACTACAATTTGAGGGAGGAAGACTTAGAAGAGATTACCAAGGAATGGTCGATGGACCTCCTTGTTCTAGTGGACCCCATAGAGCTATCTCTTCTCACTTGATGGAATAAGGAGGTCTCGACCATTCCTTGGATACCCAGATGTCCATAGTACCTCGATGAAGACTTCTTCTATCTCACCTGATCAAGGAGGTGATGACAAAGAGATAGATGACGTAGAAGTCAAAAAGAAGAAAGGCGAGGTTACATCTCCTAGAGCCAAGAAGGACCCCTAGAAGAAAAGGAAGGTTTCCCCTCCGAAACCTTCCTCAAGGAAGAAATCGAAAGCAACCAGGACTAAGTTTGAGACCATCCTCACCTCAGATGACTTCAACTTTATCATCGCAAAACTGAATTATGCTTCACTGGAGATAATAGAGAAGAAAGAAGATAAGCAGGAGGAGGTGTTCAGTGGGATCAAGGTTGAACTTCAAGAAGTGCAGCAGGCACTATAGTCTAGCCACACATTTTCTACTGCGCCTCTATCAGCAGGAACACCATAAATAGGAGATGAGCCAACTCAACTCCACCAGATCATTGATACAGTCAAAGCTCTCCTTCAACAAGCACAGGAGGAGACAACGCAAGCCACCCAAGCTTTGGCGCAAGCACATGAAGACCTTCTAGAGAAGCATAGTATTGTCGAATGTGAGAAGCGTACTTTGCACGAGAGGTTTGGTGAAGAAAAAGCGCAGCTGCATAAAGAAAAGGAATAGTTACTCACAAAGCAACTTGAAGTTAAGGAAATGGTCATTGAAGTAAAGGCCAAATAATGAGTTCCACAGCAGGTGGCACAACTAGAAGATGTAATCCAAAAACTCCAGTAGCACATAGCAGACTTGGAGCTCCACACTATGCCCGAGACCCCTGAAGATGTACGAGACCAAAGGGAAGCCACTGCCCACAGTGTAGTTGATAGATTATAATCTCTTTCCTTGGAGTGCAAGAATCTTAGTAACCAAAGCACTCAAACATTTGAAAACCTCACTGAGAATCCTGAGTTACAAGCATTGGAGTCACAACTCCAAGAAGTGAAGCAACACATAGATACATTACAGGCACAAATGAAGGCCCTATCAGTTGTAGACAGAATGAAGAGGTCTCCCAAACAATGTACAACTCAGTAGCAGATCCATATGCTTCAAAGAAAAGTGATGGAAGTCACTCAACGACTTCAACCTGAACAAGATAAGGCATGCCAGTTGTTTATAGAGGTAGAGAGCCAAGGAGAAGAATTAGAACAGGTTGTCACCATAGAAAAACAATGCCTAGAAGGACCAGTGAACGACGCAGTGATCCGAGAGTTCATTGAACAAGAGGCCACAAAAAAGCAGCAAGTCGAAGCAGCTCGAGCCAAGCTCGAGGTGTTCGAGGTAGAATTGCTCAGACCAAAGTGACTCGGGACGAGTCATAGGTGAGTGTTGGGGGCCTGTTGGCCCTTGACCAAGTTTTGGGAATTTCTTGGTCATGATGACCTATTTTGGACCTTCGATGGCCTGTTCAAAGAGGAGCACAAGAAGATGCGGAGATCACAAGATCTTGGCCCCCTTTTGGGACCCTTTTTGGGTTTTTGGGAATATGTAACGGGAAGGGGATGTCGGCCCATGGGTTTACCCATGTTTAGGCCTATTTTGTATGTATATATATATGTTTAGGCCATATAGAGAAGAGGTGGATGATATATCTATGTGATGTAGGCTAAATTCCAAGAGTTGGGTCTATGTGATCAAGGCTTTGTGCATTCTGTGTAAGACTTGTAGAGCTGAGTGCAAGTCCCTGTATGATATGATAGGAGGCTTAGTGTTGTGATGCAAAGAAGAAGGATCTAGCGAGTTGAGCAGATATTCTGTCCTGTGTGGATTAAGGGTTTTGAGGCTCTGTTCTTGTAACCGATTGACTGAAGACTATAAAGAAGAAGATTTGGTGGACGTAGCCCCAGGAGAGGGGTGAACCATGTAAACATTGTGTTATGTGTTTTGTGCTTTGTCTTGATGTGTTCACATGTTATATGCTAAGTGCTCTAATATGTTTGGATAGATCTATTCATGCTTGGTGCTTATTATATGTGAGAATGTTAGATCTGATCTAGATAGTCATGCTTAGTTCTTGATATGCTCATTCTGATCCATTTGTATATGCTAAGTGCTTGAATATTGTAGATTAGTGTGAATATTGCGAAGCTCTGTTGTATCAGTAAAGTGAATAGTGATTACATATTAAGAAATTGACGGTACTAAGAGCTGTATTAAGTATTATAATCACATATCTATGTCCCAGCTAAGGTTACAGACACCTGAGTCTTGCAACCACCCCTGCCTCTACCTAGGGTGAGACTTCATCTGCTTCACAGGTGTTGCAGAAAGGGCCGGTAGTTAGGGATTTGTTGGTGCATTGTTGTAGCTTTGAACCCTAGGTCTGCCCTTGTGACAACGAATATTTCCAAGAGAAATATTTTTCCGAGCATTACTTTGAAAGAAAGATGAAGGATTTCTTTGAACTCAAATTGGGAACCATGACAATGGATGAATATGAGAAGAGGTTCTTTGAATTGTTGAAGTATGTGGATTTCATAAATGATGAAAACTTCAAAATACAAAGGTTTCTAAGTGGGTTACCCTCCTTATATAGTGAATAGATACAATATTATAACCCCAAGACATTAGAAGAAGCCATAAGAATATCAAAGCATCTTTACGAACAAAGTAGAGGAAGGCCATATTTCCAAAAATCTTGGAATGGCAAGATCAAGAGTAAAAAGGATCAAAGGAAGAAAGGTTTTAAGACACCCTTTTTCAAGAATAACTCCCAATCAAATAAGCAAGGTTAGGCAGACCAATATGAGCACAATACTACAAATTCATTTGGTAAAAGGCTAAGGTAACAACTTGTACAATGTTGGGGATGTGAGGGAAATCACTTATATAGGGATTTCCCTCAAAAAGAAGAAAGGATGACGACTATTCAAAAATTTCAGGAGGTTTAAACAGTTTAAGGTGTGGGAGGAAACATGCCAAGGATTTATGTAGCCTTGGACAACAAGAAAGAAAAATATCAATCTCCCATGATTGAAGTGAATGGTAAGATAGATAACCAATCCATATCAATTTTAGTTGATTATGGAGCTATCCATAGTTACATAAACTCTAACATTGTTGAAAGATTTCATTTGCAAAAGAGTAAGCATAATAAATCTCGGTTAGTTAAATTAGCCATAGGAGCTAAGAGGAAAACCAATGAGTTAGTTAAATATTTTCTGGTAGAGATGAATGGGATAAATATAAAGGTAGATGTGAACATCATACCATTGGGTTCATATGATTGTCTAATTGGCATGGATTGGTTGGAAAAACACCATGTTTTCCTAGACTATTACAACAAGGAAATCACATGTCTTGATGAAGAAGGTAAGTAAGGTAAGATTCAAGGAATTCCAAGAGATGTAGATGTTAAAGAGATTTCAGCAATGTAGTTGAAAAAGAGTTTCAGGAAGGGATGTCATATTTTTGCATCCCACGTGGAAGAGACAACCAAAGATAAAGTGGAAATTATTGAATACCATTCAATCTTAAGGAATTTTGAAGATGTTTTTATGGAAATCCCAGGACTACCACCAAAGAGAGACATTGATTTCTCTATTCATTTGGTGCCAGGAGAAGCC